>CAJQZJ010033983.1:108727-122946 GCA_907164525.1 Lophiomys imhausi | reverse complement strand
AAAGAAAGAAAGAAAGAAAGAAAGAAAGAAAGAAAGAAAGAAAGAAAGAAAGAAAGAAAGAAAGAAAGGAAAGAAAGAAAGAAAGAAAGAAAGAAAAATTTAGGGTCACCCTAAGTTGTCCAGGATGGTGGCAAATAATGGACATTAAGTAGGTATGTATCAAATTAACATTACACAGCGTTTACATTTTATGCAAGGCTGAGTTCCCTGCAAAGTTCCCTGTAAACAACCCCCTAATTGGTGTGTTGATTTGGAGTAAAGTCAAAGCTGCAATAGAAACGCAAAGAGGTTAGATGTGAAGAACAAAAAATGTGTGCTGAGGGTGTTACAGGCAAGAGCAAGGGGTCTTCAACAGGAACCCCAGTGGTTGGGCCTGCGGGAGCCCTCAGGAGCAGAGTATGTTTGAATACCAAACAAGAAGCTGTAGGACTTAACTTTGGACCATGTTCAATCTCTTCTTTCTGTTCCCTCATTCCTCCACTTGGGATGGAAATGATTTTTTCTTTTTTCCCAAGACAGGGTTTCTGTGTGTAGCCCTGACTGTCCTGGACTCACTTTGTAGACCAGGCTGGCCTTGAACTCACAGAGATCCGCCTGCCTCTGTCTCCTGAGTGCTGGGATTAAAGTCGTGCGCCACCATGCCTGGCAGAAATGATTTTTTTTTAAATATTAAGGGCTCAGCCCTTAAAGGCTAGGCTCACAACCATAAATATAAAAAAAGATTTATTTACTTATTATATATAGTGTTCTGTCTGCATGTAGACCTACACGCCAGAAGAGGGCACCAGATCTAATTATAGATGGTCGTGAGGTACCATGTGGTTGCTGAGAATTGAACTGAGTGCTGGGATTAAAGTCATCCACTACTACTGCCCAGTTGCTTCAAGAATATTTTAATAAAATGACGGTGTGGTGGCACACGCATTTAATCCCAGCATTTGGGAGGCAGAAACAGTTGGATCTCTGTGAATTTGAGGCCAGCCTGGTCTACAAAGTGAGTCCAGGACAGCCAGGCTGTTACACAGAGAAACAGTTTCGAAAAACCAAAAAAACAAAACAAAAAAACCCCAAACAAACAAACAAAAAGCTACAGCCACAGAGACAGTTAGAGGCTAGTCTGGGCTACATAAGACTCTGTAGCAAAAAACAATAACTAATGATGGTGACAGTGGTCAAACCTACCGACACTGCAGAATTACTCAGTGTCCATACCTGGTTGCTGGGTTTGGTGGACAGACATTTTCCAAAGTATAGTGTTTCTGTGACACAGAGGCTGTTGCATGCAGGCCCGTCAATAATTCCAGTTTTGTATTTGTCACACTGAAAACCAGGAAATAAAGAGGTAGTAAATGTTCAGAAGTAGAAATATCTGAAGGATCTGAGTAATTGATAGTTACAGTCTTTTTTTTTTTTTGTTTGTTTTTTTGTTTTTGGTTTTTCGAGACAGGGTTTCTCTGAATATCTCTGGCTGTCCTGGACTCGCTTTGTAGACCAGGCTGGCCTCGAACTCACAAAGATCCGCCTGCCTCTGCCTCCCAAGTGCTGGGATTAAAGGCGTGCGCCACCACCGCCCGGCTGATAGTTACAGTCTTTAAGAGAAAGTTCTCAAGCCACATGGTGGTGGCACACGCCTTTAATCCCAGCACTCAGGAGGCAGAGGCAGGCGGATCTCTGTGAGTTCAAGGCCAGCCTGGTCTACAAAGCAAGTTACAGAACAGCCAAGGGTACACAGAGAAACCCTGTCTTGAAAAACCAAGAGAGAGGGCTGGAGGATGACTCATTTTTAGTCTGCTCTTCCAGAGGACCCAGGTTCAAATCCCAGCACCCACATGAGAGCTCACAACTGTCTGTAACTCCAAAATCTGAAACTCTCAAGTAGACATACATGCAGGCAAAACACCAATGCACATAAAATAAAGGTAAATAAATTTTTAAAAATGAGAGAGACAGAGCGTGAGAGAGATATCTTTGATTAAAGGAACTCAGGCTTTGGATTTAGATAGATCCGGGTTTTAGTTTACTACCTTTATGAGAGGTTTGCTATTGGGGAGTACACAGAATTTTGGAAGTATTTTCCACTTATCTGTTCCTTAGAAAAAGACAAGTACTATATTTTAAAAAAATGGTTCTGATTTTTAATTAAATTTAAAAGTTTAACATTACATCTTGTCATCCTTGAGGTTATACAAAAACAAGAAAGAAAACAAGAAAAAGAAACATCCACTATATATTTGATAAAACTATATTCAAAGCAGCCAGGTGTGGAGGCACACACCTTTAATCCCAGCACTTGGGAGGCAGAGGCAGGCGGATCTTTGTGAGTTCGAGGCCAGCCTGGTCTACAAAGTGAGTCCAGGACAGCCAGAGATATTCAGAGAAACCCTGTCTCGAAAAACCAAAAAAAAAAAAAAAAAAAAAGAAAAACCTAAACACACACACACACAAACTTCGAAAGGAAAGGAAGCAAAAACACAGAAATAAAAACCCACATGGTAGGGACTGGAGAGATGGCTCTGTGATTACTTGCTGTTCCTATAGAGGACCCATGTGCAGTTCCCAGGACCACACCGTGACTCACAGCCATAACTAAGTCCAACTGTGGGGGGTCTGACATCCTGACTAGCTTCCACTGCGTGCACAAGGTATACAGACAGACAAGCACACATACCCATGCGAAAAAAAGGCACACTGTAAAAGGAAGTGTGGGAAGAAGGGTAAACAAGGGCAACAATACAGGAAGACCTACAGGACTATATTAAAAAAAAAACTAAGAAAAATAGAATAGGGACTGAAAAACAACTAAAAAGAATTTGAGGTAAATCTGTAGATGACACAGAAGACAAAAGACGCACGGCATGTCCCTGTGTTAGAGTTGGCATCTGGAGGCCCACCCCATCCAGTGGATCTAGATAGGAATGGGCCAAAGCCCCTGAAACAGTCTCACATGAACTTTTATTCTTTTATGCTGGTTTTTAATACTCAAAGCAGATTTTAACAAAAGAATATTCTAACCTACAGATAGAAAGGGCACATATCCTAATGAGAGCTGATATGAATGATTTTTTTCGAGACAGGGTTTCTCTGTGTATTCCTGGCTGTCATGGACTCACTTTGTAGACCAGGCTGGCCTTGAACTCACAGAGATTTGCCTGCCTCTGCCTCCCAAGTGCTGGGATTTAAAAGTGTGACCACACCCGGTGATATGAATGATTCTTGTGATGTATATCATTGAAGCTTACTGAACTTCAAAAATGAATAATCTGGACTATGGATATAACTCAGTGGTAGAGTGCTTGCCTAACATGCATTAGGCCCTGGACACCAACCTAGTACTGAAAAATAAATGAATAAGTAACAAATAAACATATAAATAAAGCATCAATATTTCCTTTGAGGACCTGTGCAAAGGGAAAGGGTTCAGAATGGTGTCGGGCATCTCCTGAGCCACCTTCAGCGGGGGACAGCCACAGTGCAGTGCAGGTAGTGTGTCTTACTTCTGTCTTGGTTCTTCATTGTAAAAGATGTGCCAACAGTGTTTGGCTAATGGAATCATTGTGAGTACTGAACAGTATGTTAAGTATTGATTGCCTAGTGTGTCAGCAAGCACTGCATAATATCTGTTCTCATTTTACACAAGTTTTCTTCCAAGTAAAAAGCAGCAAATGTTTCTGAATATTAAGTTTCAGAAGTGAGAGTTCTCATTAGAGTCTCTTGGAATTATTAAGGATAAATTTCAGCCAACAAAGAGATGAATGGCCAGGCATGGTGGTGGTGACACCTTTAATCCCAGCACTCAGGAGGCAGAGGCAGGCAAATCTCTGTGAGTTCAAGGCCAGCCTGGTCTACAGAGTGAGTCCAGGGCAGCCAGGGTTACACAGAGAAACCCTGTCTCAAAAGACACAAACAAACAAACACAAACAAACAAAAACCCTCCCCCCAAAATAACAACAACAACAAAAACCCCAAAGAGATGAAAACAGAAACTGAACATGGCAGCCAGTTGGAAAGCAGGTCTGGAATGAAAACAGTCATGGACCACCATTCCATTCAGGGACTGCTAATACAGGGTTGCCATGCCTGCATGCTCCCTGTGTGGCAGGCACTTCCCAGGGTGCTGCACATCATCTATTGTCTTGACAATTCTGCAACTCAGAGCCTATTGCCACATCCATTGTAAAGCTAAGGGAACAGGGATGTCAGTTAAGGAATTTATTCAGATCCGAACCCAGGCAGTCCAGCTCTTCAGTATATACATACACTCTTGTGTATGCTGGGGACACTCCAGGCTCCTGACCCTGCTCTCCCTGCTACCAGGACTTGGTGCAGTTTGCTGAGAGGATAAGGACGGTCCTGAAGGAGGCTGAGAGCCTTCCCACGTGCCGAGCTTCTACATCCCTGGAGAAGCTACCTTTAGCAGCTGACAGAGGCTTTGAGACAGCCTTTGTCTGTGTCCTGCTTTCTCCTTTGGCTCCAGCTGTAACTGAGAATGTGGAATTACACCTTCACAGAGGGAGTCAAGCAATCTAGTCCCTGCCCCGCGTTTGGGAGCCCATGAGGGTCCAGTGATACTCAATGCCTTTCTTTTGTCTGGTCAACCTCTGGAGATTTCTTAGGAAATGCAGATACCTGCATGGTGTATCTGCTTCGCAACAGGTGGCCAACCATCTCAAGGCATATTTCTTTCTGATGTAATAGTGGTGGGAGCCTGAGGCCTCACACTGTGGAGTGAAGCCTCCTATACGGACAGTCCATTAAGGGATTTAAACCATGTAGACCACATATTCTCTGACCACAATTGAGTACATAGACTGGAAGAAAAAACAAAAGTCACTGAAGTCACATACTTCAAATATAGCCCAATGCAAAGAAAAAAGAGATGAAAATAAAATTTACTGAAAGGTTATGTAGGAAGAAGTAAAGGAGGCTGGGCATTTGGAGTACAATAATAGATCATTAGAGCAGCCTGGACTACAAGATGACTTCTAGGCCAGCCTGGGCTAGAATGAGACCCTACTTTTTTTTTTTTTTTTTTTTTTGGTTTTTTCGAGACAGGGTTTCTCTGTGTATCCTTGGCTGTCCTGGACTCACTTTGTAGACCAGGCTGGCCTCGAACTCACAAAGATCCGCCTGCCTCTGCCTCCCAAGTGCTGGGATTAAAGGCGTGCGCCACCACCGCCCGGCTGAGACCCTACTTTTAAAGAGGAAGAGGAGGAGGAGAAAGAAAAAGAGGGAGAAAAAGACAGGATGGAGAAAGAAGAATCTAAAAGAAAAATGTGAAGTAGAATTTCAAAATAAAAATGCAAAATATTTAGAATGGAACAACAATTAAAACTTGTAGGATGCAACTACTACATCTGTTGTAGGGGAGTTTATAGCTTTAAATGCAATGTTGAGAAAACAAGAAACTACACGAAGCACTAAACAGGCTCAAACTAAGTAAAAACAAAAGCCCAGCACTACCGACAGCTGAGTAAATTCCTCAAGATGCAAGAGGTACAAAAGCAAAGAAAAACAAACACAGGAAGACACAGCAGCAATATCCAAAGCTCCACTTTCAAAATCTTAACAAAAAGAAGCCTTTAGCATGACTGACCATGGATACCGGAGAGGAGGGAAAACAAGTATTGACAGGAGAGAGGTGGGCAGCCATTGTCAGAAAGACAAATGACTTTATGGCAATACTTTTTTTTTTTTTTTTTTTCGAGACAGGGTTTCTCTGTGTAGCCCTGGCTGTCCTGGACTCAATTTGTAGGCCAGGCTGGCCTCGAACTCGCAAAGATCCGCCTGCCTCTGCCTCCCAAGTGCTGGGATTAAAGGCGTGCGGGCAATACTTTTAAAATGAACATTTTTCTAGGAAAATTAAAATAACAAAAATAATGCAAGAAGAAGCAGCAAAGCTGAACAAAATTAATAAACATTTCAAAAAAATTTTTTTCCTAGAAGGTTTCACGCAGTAACCCAGGCTGATGTGGAACTCAGTACCTAGGCTTCCACGTGTGGCAATCCTCCTGAGGTGGCCTCCCAAGTGCTAACATTATAGGCATGGGCCACCTGCCTACTCATGAATATTTTAAATAATAAAATCAGAACTGAGAGAGGAATTGCTGAAGAAAGAAGTATGAGGAATGATTTAGCTGAGGGGAATGAATTAGTACAAAGTGTGGCACATGATGCAGATGCTATAATAAAACCTGTTACTCTTTATCTACCTGTCCACACAGACTGATATACCTGAACGCTTGGTCCTCAGGTGGGGAACTATTTAGGAAGGATTAGGAGGCGTGGCCTTTTTGGAGGCAGTATGTCTGATGGACACAGACGACTTAAAGGCACAGACCATTTTGGCCATCTCTGAAGTGCCCTTGCAGTGCACACCACAGTATTGAAAGTGCTCAGCCTGTGTTTACTCAGTTTCCAACATAAAGAACACAGTGACTTTGATTTTAGATTCCACTGGGGGTGTCAAAGGCAGTGGTGTGTCCCTGAAGTCCCAGCATTCACTGAGGAGTTCAAGCTGAGAATGGACAACATAGTCATACTCCTTTTTTAAAAAACTGCTAAGAAACATTTATTACTATCCCATAATACTGAAGTTCCCTTTTGTTTTCTTAGTAAAAGTCTCTTATTAGTAAAGCAGCAAGCAGTCTGGTGTTCAGCTGTAAGAACCTGATCTCTTATTGTGAGCAAAAGCCTCAGGCCAGCCCTGCATCACACAGCGGTGGTCAGCAAGGACAGGTTCTTCAGCTTGTGGTTCTCCATTACGAATCAAAGTCAGGATTCCCCAATGTTTGTGTGAAAAGAGGAGCTAACTTCATAATACTGTAACCACTCTTAAGCCTACAAACATGTTCAGCTCTACATCAAAATAACCAACAGAGTTATTAGATAACTTTTTAAAAAAGGGAATTATTGCCAGGTGTGGTGGCACATGCCTCTAACCCCAGCACTCGGGAGGCAGAGGCAGGTGGATCTCTGTGAGTTCAAGGCCAGCCTGGTCTACAGAGTGAGTCCAGGACAGCCAGGGTTATTACAAAGAGAAACCCTGTCTCAAAAAAAACAAGGATTTATTTACTTTTATGTCCTTCCATGTATGACTGTGAGGGTGTCAGATCCCTGGAAGTAGAGTTACAGACAGTTGTGGGCTGCCATGTGGGTGCTGGGTATTGAACCCGGGTCCTCTGGAAGAGTAGCCAGTGCTCTTACCTGGTGAGCCATCGCTCCAGCCCCTATTAAATAACTTTTAAATAATTAAAAGTACAAAGATGTATTACTATTATTCCAATAAATACTACGCTTTTGCCTTTGCTGGCACATACCTCATAGTACCAGAAGAGGGCATTATTTACCTTTCTTTTTACAAAACTGGCTTGTCTTGAGAGAACCCTGCCCTAAACTACAGACTGGACCACAAGGGGGCAATAAAAACAAACATATGTATAGTACTTGGCTTTTAAATATTTTCAAAAATCCGTGTTCTAAAAATACACTTCAGATGTCACTTTTTAACAAGACTAAAAAACCAAGCTGGGCGGTGGTGGCGCACGCCTTTAATCCCAGCACTTGGGAGGCAGAGGCAGGCAGATCTTTGTGAGTTCGAGGCCAGCCTGGTCTACAAAGCGAGTCCAGGACAGCCAGAGATATTCAGAGAAACCCTGTCTCGAAAAACCAAAAAAAAAAACCAACCACACACAGAGATACATACTCACAAAGACACAGGTACTGACAGACATACAGACACACATACACAGACAAGTCACACACAGACACAGACACATTCACATATATATACAGACACACACACACACAGACACAAAGGCACACATAAAACCATACAGGCGTGTTCACACATGCACACATACACTTAGACAGACACACACACATATATACCCAGACATTCCCTCCTTCCCACAGATAGATGCAAAGATACATACACAAGCACAGAGACACACAGAGGGAGGCACACATAGAGACACACACACACAGACACACTGTAGGGAGTTAGATTAATATAAATTAGATTTAGTAAATATCTAGGTTTCTGATACAGTCTCTTAATCCAGGGCATGAAGATCAACTTTGCTGTGAGCAATTAGCTTATCAGCTTATGGATGAAGTCATGTGAAACGAGGGGAGTCTCTATGGACTGAAAAACAATGTTGAAGCCAGGTGAGACAAGGAAAGACTTTATGACCTGGCATTGTTTTCAGCTGCTAAGTGTGCAGAGCCCAAATTAAACTGAAGCAGGTGGAACAAGGAGCGATCCTAGTTAAGGACAAGTGGATGGAGCCAAAAGGGCCCCATGCTAAAGAGCTCTGATGCTAGCGAGTCCCCACGTTAGAAAGGACAACGAGTAGTTTGTATCCTCTGATGGAGAAAGTGCTGCAAGACAGCAAAAGGCCAAGGACTAAACCCTGTGGCTCAGCTTTTGCCTAGAGGGGTTTGATCTGTCTGAACAGTGGCCTGAACGGAACTGTGGTCAGCTTTAAGGACTGAGGCAGAGCAGCAGAGCTGCTGATACAAAGAAAGTAAGTTGGCCTACATTGGCTGAGGTCTCCCGGAGAGAAGAAAGCCTCAAGCCTTATTTAAGGTGAAACCGCCATAGCCAATTTACCCTGACGGATCTACATCTGAAATATTCCAGAAGAAGACTGCTAAGTGCATTAAAGGGTCTGTGTTCCTGACCACTGAGGACCTGCCCCAGAGACTGTATCCTTCTAAAAGGTTATGAAAATAGTTGTAATAGTTATCAATAGGTTTAGTGGTTAGGTCTTAGGGGTTGTAGGAATTTATAGGAATAGTAAGCGTATTTGTTATAAGTGAATATAGTTATTAATAAATAAGTGTTTAATAATTAAAAAGTACAGTTTCAACACACACACACAGACAGACACACACACAGAGACAGACACACACAGGCACACACAGAGACACACACAGGTACATACACAGGTACACACACAAAGAAAGCAGAGCTAGGTTTTTTCTCAATACCTGAAAACTTTCCATGCCTTCAATCAACATGTTCTCCTCCCTCAAGCATGACCAGTCTTCACCATTTTCTGTGTTCTGTCCTAGCTTTTCCATTTTTTTTCTCTATTGACTTCTTCCTCTCACACATTAAAGATGCTAAAGCAAGGCAAAACTAAATGAAATACTGTTATGTATTACTGTCTGACCAAGAACGTGGCTCCTGCCGGGCGGTGGTGGCGCACGCCTTTAATCCCAGCACTCGGGAGGCAGAGGCAGGTGGATCATTGTGAGTTCAAGGCCAACCTGGTCTACAAAGTGAGTCCAGGACAGCTAGAGCTGTTACACAGAGAAACCCTGTCTCGAAAAACCAAAAAAACCAAAAAAAAAAAAAAAAGAATGTGGCTCCTAATGGCTTCACTTTAGTAGATCTTAAGCTGATTGTTTTAAGTAACAAACCATCATCCTTGGAAATTGAATATCAAAAGAGACTGTGATTAAATTTAGATTCCCTGCATCTTTTATTTATTTATTTGGTTGGTTTGTTTTGTTTTTTCGAGACAGGGTTTTTCTATGTATCCATGGCTGTCCTGGAACTCACAGAGATCCACCTGCCTCTGCCTCCCAAGTGCTGGAATTAAAGGTGTGCGCCAAGTCTGGCCCTTGCCATCTTTTAGTGCCTCAGTTTAAGAGACATTTAGTAGTCATACAGGACCACTAAAATGTGCCAGGGCACTCCTCAGAGAACTGCAGACAGGACCCTGAACTCCTGTCACAGAGGAGCCAGTTAGAGGCCTCATGGAACTCTGTGGCCTTGAGAACAGCACAGATGAGAAGTGCTGCTCCAGCTCCAGCCAATGACAGGGCAGGTCTAGGAAATCCCACCCACAGAGTCCAATTATACAAGATTTCTGTATGGTTGGGCACCAAACAAGACTGACTGAAGTAATTTAGTAATTAGGGAATTGTATTGTAGTGGGTAGGGAGCATAACTGGAAAAGGAAAGGCTCCTCTGACCAGGGTGAGTGGTGCTCTCATTGCTTAGAACTGTCACCCCCTCTGCCACAGGTGGCTTTCCTTGTACCCTACTCCACTGTAATTCCTGTTTCCAGTTTTAAAAGCCTATTATCCAGCAGACATGGTGGCTCACACCTAGAATGCCAGCACTTTGGAAGCTGACGCCAGTGCCAAGGCCAGCCTGGGCTAAATACTGAGTTCTAAACCAGTCTGGGCTCCAGAGAGATCCTGCACCTCAGAGAGGAAAATATCTTTATTGACAGGTAGGAGCCACGTTGTTGTTAGGGTGACACCCTGTTATTATGTCTCCACACTTTACAGGAATAAATTTTGATCAATGGAAGGGACTTAAAAGCAATGCTGTACCTCCTATGATAAGGAAATCCTGCAGGCAGCATTTTCAGTGCACACCCAAATTCCAGCCTGCCCTTCCTCACAGCCTACCCTATGGATTTTGTTTGTTTATTTTTGAAAAGAATCTCATCCATCCCAGGCTGGCATCAAGGTCCCATGTAGCTAAAGAACTCCTAATGATCCTGCCTCTACCTCCCAAGTATAAGAGGTGCTGGGCACCTAGGCAATCGCTCTACCAACTGAGGTACAGCCATAGCCCCTTCTCTATAGATTTAAGGCACGACTAATCTGAGCATCTTTTATAATTGGTTTTGCTTCTCTGGCAGGACTCTGGCAATACATTTTATCATATAATACTGTCGTGTTTCTGTGTTTACAATCTAACCTCCCAGCCACACTCAAGAGTAAGAAAAGGAGAAAATAATGGTAATATGGTCAATCCCAGCACTGGGGAAGTAGAGGCAGGTAGATAACTCTGAGTTCAAGGCCAGCCTGGTCTACATAGTGAGTTCTAGGCCAACAAGGGCTACACAGTCAAACCCTGTGCCAAATAATAATAATAATAATAATAATAATAATAATAATAATAATATGAGGCACAATGTTAACAGATGAATTCACTTTATCCTCACAATCACCTAATATGGAAATGGTATTAGTCACCATTTCACGGAAGTTCAGTAGCTTGCTTACACACTTCAGAAGCATGCCTGACCTCAACCTAAGGATCTTTTACTTCAACACTCACACTGCAATAGATATAACGCTCACATGAAAATGGAGACTGGAGAAGACAGTCAGACCTGCAGAGAATAATCCAGGATGAACACGACTGCTGATAACCTCTCATTCCTAACTCTAGACAAATTGGAAACCAGTGCTATACGTAGAGAAGCTTCAGCAATCTTTTAGGAAAATATTTTTTGATTGTTTTTTTTGAGGCAGGGTTTCTCTTGTAGCCCTGGCAGAACTCACTCTATAGACCAGGCTGACCTTGAACTCAGAGATCTACCTGCCTCTGCCTCCCAAGTGCTGGGAGGCAGATTAAAAGTATATGCCATCATACCTGGAGGAATTAATCTTTTTAAATGACTGCTATAGGAGGCTGGAGAGATGGCTCAGCAGTTAAGAGCACATACTGTTCTTTCAGACTACCTAAGTTTGGTTCTCAGCATCCACATTAGGCAAATAACAAATCTGTAGTTCTAGCTTGAGGAGACCTGATGCCCTCTTCTGGCCTCTGCAGGCACTGCAGTCACATGCATATATCCACAAGCATATGCATACAGGCATGTTCATGCGTGAGCACACACATACCAACAGAATGTTATATGATAGTAATTACTTTGAAAATACATATTTTAAAATAGAAAAAAATAGCAAGAGGAAATCTAAAAGCAACACTGCCAACTCCCAAAAAGGAAAAAAAAACAACTAAGCTCTTTTTTTGTTTGTTTGTTTTTTGACCCAGGGTTTTCTGTGTAGCCCTGGCTATCCTGGAAGTCATTCTGTAGACCTGGCTGGTCTTGTACTCAGAGATCTGGCTGCCTCTGTCACCTGAGTGCTGGGATTAAAGGAGTGCGTTAGCACACCTGCCAACAAATATGCTTTTAAATACTAATAAATAGTGGTATTTGTGGATTCTCTTTTGGTTCTGATGTGGCTCTTTCCAAACTTCCTTAACAAAGATGAATCTGAGGATTTGGGGTGAAATCTGCTCACAGATTACACAGAATGCTGTAACTTTTGCTGGGCATGACATTTGTTGAGTATGGCTTTGAGGTAAAGCAGTTTTTAATTTGTAGACCTAAAATTTAAAACAGCACCTTATGTGATCTGGCTCAGTTCATTCCACTTAAATAAAAGAACAGCAGATGTAGTAACACACAAGAGAGAGACAAGTTGCTTAGACTCCTTATTTCAAAATAAGAACTGGGATAGAAGAATGTATATATGCTGCTGAATTTTTTGAAAAACCAAGCAACTGCTTAGGCAGATACTACACAACTAAAACGCAGGGGTAAATCTGAAATGTGTTACATTTTAAGGCAGTGAGAGCTGGTTCAATTTTTTCCAGCACATGAGCTGTAAGGATTTGAGTATCTGTGGATGGTTTTGTTGTTTGTTTTTACTTTAATATATTTAAGATATGTATCTTAAATAGCACAGTTACATTTGGTTGTGGTTTTTGTTCTGAGGCGGGGTCTCACTCTGTACCTCAGGCTGCCCTGACACTTGTTACAATCTACACTGATCGTTCCAAATGCTCTGATTACAAGCCAGTGCTACCATACTGAACTTTAGATTTTCACTTTTTAGAATACAGTCTAACAAACTTTGTACTGAAACTATCTGGTCCATTTACATTTAATGTAACTACCAACAGCTGAGTTTAAATATACTGCAGGTGTGCCGGGTGTTGGTGGCGCACACACCTTTAATCCCAGCACTCAGGAGGCAGAGGCAAGGTGGATATCTGTGAGTTCAAGGCCAGCCTGGTCTAAAAAGTGAGTCCAGGACAGTCAGGGCTGTTACACAGAGAAACCCTGTCTCAAAAAACCAAACCAAAACAAATATACTGCAGTTGGTACTACAGTGCCACACTGTGCCATACAAAACTCCTAAATCAGGACTTGAAAACTTAATCTAAAAGCTGCTGGAAGCAGAAGTAGTGACCTCTCAGTTTTGGTCCTGCTGTCAGCTAGAGTCGTTCTTCTTTGTAAGGGTGGAACTCTATACCCACAAACTGGTCAGTGGCAGGGTTAAAGGTCAGGATGGGCATCTTCGAGGTTATCCCAGCTTGAGAATTCCCACTGTGTGTGTGTGCACATGTACATGTGTGTGCATATGGAGACCAGAGGACACCTCGAGTTCTATCCTCATGAACCAACCTTTTCTTAAAGCCAGCTATAATAAAATTATATTTTTCAGGCTTGAAAGAATTTGTAAAAAACTAGCAAATTATGCTGGAATCATTTTGTTTTTAGTTCTCACAAATCAAAGAGAAATTACAGTAAAAAGTAATGAAGAAATTCAATGATATTTTACAGTGACAGAATAATGCCTCATGTTTAATAAGATGTGAATATTAGATAAAAGCCAACCATTTACTCTTGGCTTCATCCCTGAGAGCAGTCTCTCTAATATCACCTGATGATGTGAACAGGCTTTCCTAGACCGGGGTTGGGCAGAATGCATTTTTCTTCTAACCAAGTACAGTTATTTTCTCTTAGGGATATGAACTGAGATTGTAGGCAGGCATTCCTGTAGCTTGGAGCATCTTCATCTCCGTTCAACTACAGACTCTGTAAGAGCAAGACATTCCTGTTGTACACACCTCTGAGACAGCTGGCTTGGATGGAGTGACCTCCAACAATCACAGAACCTTTAATGACGTATAACTACTGAAATCAACCCTTCTTTTTCTCCTCCTCCTTCTCCTTTTCTTCCTCTTCTTTTGAGATAGTTTCTCACTGTGTACCCCAGTCTTGCCTTGAACTCATAATCCCCTGATTTAATCTCCATCAGACCCAGCAGTCACAGCCATTCTTATTAAAATATAGTTCTATGACTGAGCCAGCCAGATGGCTCACTCTGGTGATCTGAGTTCAATCCCAGAACCTGTGAAAAGTGCCAGATGCAGCAGCTCACATATCTGTTAACTTTTAAGCTAGGAAGAGACGAGGAGAACTAGCCACATGCTCACACAGATAGAACAGCAAAGAGCACTGCCAGAAACAGGAATGTGGAGTAAAGAGAGAGCTGAAGTTGTCTGTGACACTCAGAGGCACATGCTTACACAAATCTCTCTCTCTCTCTCTCTCTCTCTCACACACACACACACACACACACACACACACACACACACACACACACACACA
>CAJQZJ010033983.1:70154-90693 GCA_907164525.1 Lophiomys imhausi | reverse complement strand
TATGAGACTCTAGCTATCTATTCTTCAACCACCTCAGAGACCTGAGAGGGATAAATATATCTGATTATATAGGAAGTGCAGGGCCTGCAGCTTCCAAAACTAAAAAATGACATACCAGTGGCTGCCTGGACAGTTCCCCATTTTCTCTCCATACATTACAGCATCAATCTTCAGCCATTTGGCCCCGTTTCTCTGACAGACATTGATTGTAGAGCAGGAATTATGAAGGACTTACCTACCCTGTCTTGACAGAGCTAGGCTGTTGACTTATCCGCTTCCAAGTTTTGTCCTTTTTGGACAGAAGTCTGTCTACAGTTGAAGCAAGGGGTTTTTCTTGCCAAGAGAAAGGCTTACCACCAATTCAATGGAGATTCTTCGATGCTCATCTTCTACTTGGAGTAGAATAGGGGGTGCTGTCAGGAGCTGACATGCCTCGATATCAAAAAAATCTTAAGTTAAGAAAACATCTTTGAATGCCATATTCTGCAGATCTCTTGAGGTTTTTGAAGATGCCCTATCTATCTCTTATATTTAGATAAGCAAATATTGTTTGTCTCTTAGCAACTTGATTTCTGAGTAGCTTAGAAAATAACTGTGGTAGACTGTCAAATGACACGTTTTCATGACTATTAGTTTCTGTTTCTTAATTATCCTAAACAGTTTATGTCAGTTGGTAGCAAGAGGTCAAAACTTGACATTTCATTTTTTTTGTTTTGTTTTGTTTTTTTTTTTTTTTTTGGTTTTTCAAGACAGAGTTTCTCTGTTTAACAGCTCTGGCTGTCCTGGACTCGCTTTGTAGACCAGGCTGGCCTCGAACTCGCAAAGATCCACCTGCCTCTGCCTCCCAAGTGCTGGGATTAAAGGCATGCACCACCGACATTTCATTTTTAAGTATTACTACGAACAATACCTTTAAGAAGCGTTACCCTTGGGCTGGAGAGATGGCTCAGCCGTTAAAGGCTAGGATCACAACCAAAAATATAAGAAGCGTTACCCTTAATTTTGTATCAATATACAAAGATCAATACCAATGTGGCCAAATATAATATTAATTTTGTATTTTTTAAGTTATAATTTATTACTCACAATAAGCATAATAATAAAATTATATTAATGAAAAATTTAAAAATCTGTATAACTCAGCAGAAAGCTAAAGGATTCTCTTAGACTAAGAGGAGATAGGTACAAATACACGCCCAGCACCTAAAGGGATTTCACTTGCTTGAATCTTCAAGCCCACCTACATTCCTCTCAAAGGCTTGAGGAATGTACAGATCTGGAGCTTGCAGTCTTTAGAGTCCAACCCTTGCTAAAGTTTTTTCATAGTGTTCAGGAAAAGCAAAAACTCACATACCAGGTTTAATACTTTAAAACATGTGTTTGTTGTTGTTCTGGTATAGCTACGCCGACCAGATTCTAACAGCCACGTACACATCCACCTAGGAGACCACAGAGTTAGCTTAGCTGCTATCTCTGCTTTATTCATGCCAAAACATGTTGGCTTTCTTACTAAGGCAAAATTAATACTTACTCATAAAGTAAAATTTAAAAATAAAAAGTGAAAAAAATTTAAGTGACTCACTATAATAGCATAATTTACACAGTTTATTACACAATTCACACAATGATATGTGAGAGAATTAAGGGTGAGTCGAGGCACCCACTGCCGTAACGACCCTCTCCTCAGTTGTTTCTTCCCATCAGCAGCCCTGTGTGCTCCAATTCTTAAAGAACACTCTCTTTAAGCCATGATGTGAATAAAAGGAGAAAACCTGGTCTACTAATTTTTATCCATATTTGGGGGACATTTCTGCTTTTAGAATACTACAAAGATGGATTCTGAGTCATTTAGTAGAAAGAAGCAGAAATACCCAATTTATTCCTCCTGTTATCAGCCTCTTTTGCATAAACTGCATAAAAACTAGGTACTCTGTTCCACAGCATACTCTGTGCACAAATATAATAATCTAAATTCCTTCGGGCTTCATAACTAAAACACAGGAACACAGTAAGATGCTGTGAACAGCAGAAGACAGTATTGGGTACCAGTGGCCTTAGCACACCGCAGGGGCCTACTATGGCACAGCCTTTTATTTTGTTCCTCTCTCCTTATTTTCTCTGATCTACACCATTCTTCTGACTCTGATAGACAGAAAAAAAAAGAAAGAATATATGAATATTGATATTCTTCTTCCTCCATGCTAGTACAGTGGGGATCAAGTTTCCAGCACACGAAACGTGGGGGCAAGCCACACCCAAGTTGTAACCATGTCCACAGAGCTTTGATTCTATCTGAGGTTTCCGTTATCTACTGGAGATTTTAGACGATCACCCTTCATTTTCATTCAGTTTTCCCTGATGTGAGGACATCAGTAAGAAATTTGGCATCTACTCAATGTTTACCACAAGCATGTCCTGCATTGAGAGCTGGAAATGATGCCAAAATGTATCAGACTCTTGGACACTGCCGGCAGGGATAGAGACTAGAGCAGCAGCTTTGGAAAGCAATTTGGCAGTTCCTGAAAGGTTAAAGAAAAACTTAGCATATGACCCAGCAGTTCCATTTCTAGGTATACAGTCAAAAGAACTGAAAACAAATGTCCAGATAAGAATTTAGACATGTTCCAAGTGTGCATAGCAGTATTACTTCTAAGAGTAATAACGAAAACAATCCAAATACCTATCAACTGGCGAGCAGATAAACAGTGTGCTATATCCTATACAATGGGCTATGTATTACTTAATCATAAAAACAATGAAGGGCTGATGATGGAGCTTTAACAGAGTGTTTGCCTCGCACACACTGGCCCTGGATTCAATTCCAGAGCCACAGAAACTAAGCATGGAGTCACATGCCTTTAATGTCAGCACTCAAAAAGCAAAGGTGGAAGAATCAAAATTTAAGGTCATCCTTCTCAGCTACATAGTAAGTTCAAGGTCAGCCTGGGCTACAAGAAACGCCAGAATCCTGGTCCATACTACAAGGGTGAACTTTGAAAGCTTTATAGATTCAAAAGAAACCAGATTCCAAAGGCCACATATTGTATGATTTCCATTCATATGAAAAGTCTACAACAAGCAAATCCATGGAGACACAAAATGGACTAGCGGCTGTCAGGGGCTGAAGTGGAGATAAACGTGGTTTGACTTAATGGCTGCAATCTCCTGAGGAGGCAGTTCTAGCACATGCCCCCAGCATGTCTGTTTTAATGACACTCTAAGAAAGTAGAAATCTCCTTCATTCCTAGAGGATAAGTACTCAGGCTCAGATTCCAAAGTCTTCTTTCTACTCAGATGTCCCAGGACAACAATAATCTGAGTTAACCAGGAATCCTAATTTTCCAGTTATATTCTAAAATGTGTGTGTAATTCCACTGCACCAGAACAGCAGCTTTCATTGTCCACTTGCTTTCCTAGTCATCCAGATACAATTTACTTTACAGACAACTGTAATCAGTATGCATTCTGTCCACACCGTAAACACTGTTAGCCTAGGTTTTAACAATGCTTTCCAGGGTTGCAGTGATGCTCCATCCAGCCAAATGATCATGATTTACCTAGCCCTTTCTCTTTCTCGACTTTTGTTTTATGTCCTCTACCCTGGTGTGTGTAGGCAAGGACACACAATGATATTTAGTTTCATTCTTTTCAACTATCTTCTTAGGTTATCTCTTAACAGTAGTTTACAAGTCATGAAATGTGAACATTTTCATAGCTCTTAGACTCCAAACAAGTTTTCAACACCGTTTTGCAAGTTTTGTTAACAGTAGAGGTGGTGTCGGGGCATGTATATAGATAGGGTATTTTAACAAGATGCAAATAGTAGTAAAGTCATTATTGAATTTTATTTTTCCAAGTAGATGTAGATTTACCTTTTAATTATAAAAATTGCAAAGGCTCATTGTATAAAATGAACAGTTCCTGGGTGGTGGTGATTCATGCTTTTAATCCCAGCACTCAGGAGGAGAGGCAAGCAGATCTCTGTGAGTTCAAGGCCAGCCTGGTCTAGAGTGAGTTCCAGGATATCCAGGGCTACACAGAGAAACCTTATCTTGGGGATGGAGGAGCAGCAGAGAACAGTTTATAAAGTATAGAACAGTTTAGAAAGTAAAGGAAAGTCTTCCTGTTTGGGAGGGCTGAGTATAACATATTTTTCCTGTATTTGAGCTTAGTTAACAAGAGTAAAATGTAATGATGACCAAAGGCTCTAGGAATGACCACATGGAAATTCTGCATGGCTCATGGAAGAAAGAAGATTCAAACAGAGGGTACTGGTAATGTAAGCACTAGGAGAGAACACACAGTGCTCTCCATGAGAAAACAGCACACATGTTGTGTTTCTGAGTAAGAGAGAGAAGGGGTAACAGTTCCACTGTGGACTGACTGAGAGTAGCCTAACAGTACAGGAAAGAGGCGTGCCCCTCCCCCCAACTAGTGCAATTGATCTTGAACTTGCAATTTTTCTTTCTCTGTGTATCCATGGCTGTCCTAGACTCACTCCGTAGACCAGGCTGGCCTCAAACTCACAGAGATCTATTGCAGGATATTTGATCATATAGTGAACACTGAGATTATGAACTGGAAAAATCTGTTTCTCATTGTTGTATGGCTCCTAGAGCTTTTTGTTTACTATAAACAAGTACTTGTGGTGTGGGTCAGCCCTAGCACACACCTTTAATCCAAGAGCTAAACAGAGTCAGTCCATCATAGGAAGCAACCAGCTGACAAGGAGTAAACAGAAAGGAGAGACATTGAGCTGAGGGTATTTAAGACAGCGTGGAGAAAGAGAAAGGGCTTTTTCCTTCTGGGACGTCAGTGGAGAAGGAAGGTCAGCCGGGTGCTTTCTCTGCCTCTGTGAGCTGGCAGGTTTTCACCCCAGCATCTGGCTCCTGACTCTTCATGCATAAAATTGAATTATTAGGAATTTTGTTTTTTAAAAACAACAAAGTACCCCACCTGCCTGTGCTCCTGAGTGCTGAGATTAAAGGCATGCAACCACCACTGTCTAGCATGAACTGGCAATTTTTTTTAAGATTTTTTTTGAGCCAGGGTTTCTCTCTGTAACAGCCTTGGCTGTCCTGGAACTCACTCTGTAGACCAGGTTGGCCTCTAACTCACAGAGATCCGCCTGCCTCTGCCTCTCGAGTGCTGGATTAATGGTATACGCCACCATGCCTGGCTATAACCAACCACTTTATGATTGTACTTGACATCCATTCATGGAAAAAATTAATGTCTGGTACTAAAAACTTGGTCAAAAGCCCATGTCTAGGGAGGCCATAGGCTGTAGTGGGGAAGCTACCACTCTTTTGCTCAATACACATCGTGTGTCTATATAATTAACAGCCTTCTGAATATTTAGTGTGCAGAGACTCATAACTAGTCAAAGCCCTGAAAAGCAGCTGCTCGGTCCTAAGTGGAACAGCTACAAATCCCTCCAGGGTTAGAGAACTGCACAGAAACGGAGACAGAGGAATAGTAGAGGAAGAGATTGACTATAAACTCTGGTCTTCTGGGCATGAGCTGGCCACTGCACTCTCCAATGTCAGCAGCAGCAATCATCTGAACAAGATTAGGTCTATCAACATTGTCATGGGGTGTGGAGGGGTCATAAAGTTCTACCTTTCCCTGAGAATCTATGGGTAGTTAATTGTTGCCTGGGGTAGGGAGAGACATTTTATTCACTGTTGTAAACCACTGGGTAAGGTGGCCACGCTCCTGTAAATAACCCTACTTAAACTCACTGGGTGACCAGCATAGTACAGAAGACATGACAACAGAAAGGGACTACCTGGGAAGAAGAAGGATCAGCAGAAGTGGGAGGGAACAAAGAGTAGACAGGAACCACAGCTTGTTCTATCACATCTACAGTCAGGACAGAGACAGAAGAACCACGCTGCCTGCTTGCTTCTGTTTATGTTCAGGCGGTTTTCTCATTTTTAATACAGAGTGGGGCCTAGCCTGTGGAAAGGTGCCACCCTCAGTGCGCTGGACATCAACCAAGACAATCCCCACAGACATGCCCAAAGGACAACATGATCTAGATCATTTTCTGTTAAAACTCCTTCACAGTTAGTTCTCAGTTGAATCAAGAGAACACTTAAAACTACCCAGTTCAGAGGGAGACCCAAGAAAGTGGCTGAACCTATGAGGAGGACTCATTTGTTTACATATATCCAGGGGATATACAGTAATTAGGACACGTTAAGGACTCACCAAATGTTTGATAAATTGATTTAACACCAACCTTAAAATTAAAAAAAAAACTATTAAACAACTCTGCACAAAATTCTCATCTGAGAGACGACTGATATCAATCAAAATAGTATTTGAGCCAGATCTATTAGGGCACAGATGGGATTAGGGGCTCAGCCTGAGGTTCTGCATGAGATGTAACCTTTTCTTCAAAAAGCTTATAGTCTAGATAGGATATAAAAATATAATTACCACAGCACATAATAAAAACCATGATCAGGACAGGATCTCTAAAGAGATTCTGTAGCTGGAGGTGACAAAGGTAGCAGCATTTTGAGAATTACAGGAGGAGAGGGCCATTGAATTCAGTGTTAAATGGATACAAGCATGTCTGAACACATTTGGCTGATGGGTCAGCCAATAAATAAATGGGACTGTGTGTGGTATGAGCTAAGTGTCTTCCCAAGAAAGAGTGGATTTAAAGGGAGTAAATCCTAGCACAAAGTCAGGGATAACTATGGTGTTGGATGGGGTAAGGCAATATTAGTGCTTACACTGAACAGCTAAGAACCAGGCTGAAAGCCTAGGCCTCAGAGCACACTATACATCTGTGTATGGGAGTGGCAGCTTTTACCACAGTAGCCAGCCTGTGAGGAAGGAAGGGGTGTAGGCATGGTGACTGAGAGAAAAAAAGTCACGGAACACAGGCTAGGGAAGTAATCACACAGAGTACCCTGGAGAACTGGAAGGCAGATCTGAGCCATTCCTGGAAGGGCTTGGAGGAAGCCAGAGTTCTACTACTAGGAAAGTAATGATTACTTGCTGTTGTTACTGATACTTTTTTTTAAAATCCCAGGTTGCTTGTCCTAAATTGTGTTAAGAACAGAATGAGGTACTATTCCAGTCCTCAAGAACTTGACAATTGTTGAGAAAGCAGATCTGTGTTCTAGTTTTTAAGTGCTACAGAAAAATACTCTAGGCAGATTGTGAAAGACTTCCCTAAAAAAGAGCATAAAGGAAAAATTATATTCTCAAAGATAAGTACATCAGATTAAACCCAGCATTTGCAAAAAATATGTGTAGAGGCTAAACCAAAACTGTGAAGTGAGGTAGGGTGGGGAACACAGGCTGAGGGATAGGAGTTTGGGATGGGGAATGCAAAGACAGGACAGTGGGGTCTAAGAAAACATAGATTCATAAGGAAGAAACCGGCTTCAGCATGTCATCTCAAAGGTGACAACAGTCTAGAAAGGGTAGTTCCTTAGGGTTGGGCAGAAAGTAAAACAGAACCCAGAATAGAGAGGAGACTTTTTAGACAGAAGTTGCACATACAGGGAACTTCTGAAGCCACATGTGTATATATGTTGAAATGGGAATGTGTATGTGGGGTGCCCATGGAGACCAGAAGAGGGTGCTGGATCCCATGGAGCTGGGGATAGAGGCAGTTGTGAGCAGCTCAACATGGGTTCTGGGAACCAAACTTGAGTCTTAATTGCTGAGTAATCGGTACAGCACCAGGAAGGCAATTCATGAATTCTCTTTTAGTATCCCAGTGTTGACAGTCAGGGAATGTCCACCTGTCCAGGGCCAGTAAGGTTTGCAGAGCCCTGCTTTTCTCTCCAGGAATCTATAGAGAAAAGTGTTGGGTGGGCTAGAGATGAGTCTTCAGCAAATTGGTGAACCAGCCTCTCAGATGGGACAGTAACTAAGAAGTCCAGGCAAATCAACTATGAAAACACAAGGCAGGGAAGGAGCTCTAGCCTCAGTTTCCAGATCCCAAGAAGAACTGATTGGAATACCTCAAGGCTTTGGCAGTCACTGGACTGCACCTCCTCCATCATGTGCCTCACGAGGTCCCTGCAGAAGAACATTACATTCTCATCTTAATCTTGACATTTTGTAAAATAAAAAAAAAACACCTAAGTCAGGGGCTAGTGTAACTGTGCAGCACAGTGCGAGCATGCTCAAGGCCCTAAGTTTGATTCCTACCATCCTCATCACCATAAAAACATGAAACAGAAAAAGCATTTCAAACCTAAAAAGATTAATGTTTCAATAGCGGGGCCTGAACATAGTAGCACATGGCTGTAACTCCAGCACTCAGGCGGTGAAAGGGAGAGGTGGGGCTCCTCGGAGATGCAGCTCAGGAGGCAACAGCCTGGTTCTTGCAGAAGACTCAGTCTAGCCAGTTCCAGCACCCCATGGCTGCTCCTAACCATCCGTATCTCCAGCTCCGGAGGATTCAACACCTTTTTCTGACCTCGTGGGTGCTTCATTACATGGCACACATATGTACTCCTATACATGAAATTAAAATTTTAAATTTAAAAGGAAGAGCCCAGCCTGGGTTAAAAGAGACCCTGTCACAAAAGGAAAAAAAGTTAATATGTTAGTGACACCTCTAATCCCACCTCAGGAGGCAGAGGCAGACAGATCTCTTTGAGTTCCAGGCCAGCCTGGTCTACAGAGTGAGTCCAGGACAGTCAAGGATACACAGAGAAACCCTGCCTCAAAAAAACAAACAAAAAAGTTAATACGTTAGTGTTTTAAATATTCTTTTTTATGTTGCTAATACTATCAGTTTTAAAATATTTTCAGTTTAGCTGTTTAGTAAAATTGTAACTGCTTTTGCCATTATTTTATATGTTTTTTGTTTAGCAATGACATTTTCATCAACTTCTTTATCCATAGACTTTTTTTCACTGAAAAAAAAAATACTGTAATTTTAAAAGCTCAAAGCCACAAGAAAGTAAAAAAAATTTTTTTTTTTTGATTGGGTCTCCTTATGTAGCCCTGGCAGTCCTGTACGTAACCAGACTGGCTTTGAACTCACAGAGATCCTCCTGCCTCTGCCTCCTGAGTCATTTAACATTATTTCCTTTCAGTACTTTTGTTTTTGTTTTGTTTAACACGGCTCTACTACCCTCTCACTTAACTGAACTTCTGCATCTTGTGCTATACCAGGGCCGAGAGAGGATTTTCCGGATGAGTTGACTATGCTGATCGTACATCTGGTCCCAGGAGAACAAGCAGTCATGAGGAAATTGCACTTGAGTTAAACACAGATGCCAACCTGGCACACACTTCTGCAGATTCATAAGTGGACTGAGTGGTTGGCCAAGATGAAAGTTTATTAAGAACATGCACGGCTTTCTCCACCCTGGTAGTCTTTCTGAAGTCTGCAGGTCTTTCCTAACACATACTCTTTTTTTTTTTTTTTTTTGGTTTTTTGAGACAGGGTTTCTCTGTGTATCTCTGTCTGTCCTGGACTCACTCTGTAGACCAGGCTGGCCTTGAACTCACAGAGATCCGCCTGCCTCTGCCTCCCGAGTGCTGGGATTAAAGGTGAGCACCACCACGCTCGGCTCTTACTGCTCTTTTTAATATCTGTACTGTTGCTGCTTGTTCTTTTAATCAATTCCACAAAGGCGATGTCTTCTTGAATCAACTAAGAAAAAGTTTAGTTTTTTTCTTTAGTTAGAACAATAAATGAACTTCAGAGAGCCGCTCTTCCTGTAAATCCTCATGATGATAGTTCCTCTCTCTGGTGCCATGTTAGTCATGTGGAGGCCGGAGGACAGCTTAAGGGACTAAGTTCTCTCCTCCTCCTGTGTGGGCCCAGGAATTGAACTCAGGTCATCAGTACTGGAGGTAAGGACTTTTACCCACTGGGCCATCTCCATAGTCTGCAAGTTTTATAGGTTCCATATTAGTGCTCTCTCAACTGAAGGTGAGAGAATATCTAGATACAGTAGTTACTGGTGGACAACTGCAGTTCAAATGTCTGAGCATGGGGCGTTTTCATACAAGTTAGCACAGTGAGCAATATACAAAGCTGTAACAAAGTGGAGTGCTGTTAGGACTGAAAAGTACCTGAGGTATCTGGCAACCAGGAGATCGTTCATAACCTCAGCAAGCTTAGGCAGAATGCAGTGAAGAAGAGCAAACTCTCAAAAGGAAAAGGTCCTGGGCAGAGTAACAATAATGTTGACATTATATATCTTTAGAAGCTAGATTTTATGTTTTTACCTTTTTCACAGAATCTTACATATAGATATAATATTTGCTTAATTAATTAATTTGGATGGAAAAATAATCACATACATAAGACTTTTGATGTTTGGAAATACTTAGAATAAAGAAGTGGTGAGGTTTCTAAATAAATAAATAAATGGGCATAACCTGGTAAAACTGGTATTTTAAAATTAATCTAGCTTTGAAAGAAACATGAAAGAGATACTTGTGCAGAACCTGCTGAAGCAGTCCAGATCTTGTCTGGATTAGGATGTATCAGATACAGGGAGTCAACCTCAGAGTCATCACTGAAGTCAAACTACTAAGATTTGCAAATAAATGGACATGTGCTTCAGAAGCAAAGGATAATAAAGGTATTTGAAATATTTATTTAAAATGAAGATAAGGTCAGTGGTAGAAAAGAATGACTTTTTTTTTTTTTTTTTTGGTTTTTCGAGACAGGGTTTCTCTGTGTATCCTTGGCTGTCCTGGACTCACTTTGTAGACCAGGCTGGCCTCGAACTCACAAAGATCCGCCTGCCTCTGCCTCCCAAGTGCTGGGATTAAAGGTGTGCACCACTACACCCAACAAGAATGACATCTTAATTAGATGCATAAACTGGATCCATACCAAGAACTTCAGGTATGGTAGGCCAGCCTGGTGGCTCATCCTGAAATGTCAGCGGTCAGAAGGCTGAGACAGGAGGACTGTGACAAGTGTGAGGCCAACTGGTTACATAGTGAGTTCAAGGTCAGCCTGGGACACAAAATGAGCTGCTGACTCCACCCATAAAAGTCAAAAAGGAAAAGAAACTCAAGGATTCTATTTCAACATAGAACTTTTGGTTCTAAAGTAAATTTCTTAAATAAATTAAAATACACATGTTAACTGAGATGTTATAAATATATAATTAAATTCAATTAATTTATTTTGTATGTATTTTCTTATTTCCAAAATATAAAAAATAAGATATTTTAAAATATAAGGTATAATGTATCAATTCTTCGTAATGTAAGTTTTTTTTAACTTCATATGTTTTAAATTTTATATGTATAAATGTTTTTGCATAAATGTATGTCTATGTACCATGTGTGTGCCTGGTGTCTGTGGAGGCCAGAAAAGGATATCAGATTCCCTAAAACTAGAACGACTGAGGTTTGAGCCATCATGTGGGTACTGAGAATAAAGCCCAGGTCCTGTGGAAGAGCAGTCAGTATTCTCAGCCATCTCTCCAGCCCCTTCACTTTCTGTTTGAGGTTCATTTTCATTTATGTGTATGTGCCCACCACATATGCAGTGTCTGTACAGACCAGAAGACAATGTCGGACTCCCTGGAAGCAGGGTCACAAGTGCTGGTGAGCCACTGATGTAAGTGCTGAGAACTGAACCCTGGTCCTCTGTCACAACAAGTGCTCCTAACTGTTGAGTCATATCTCCAGCCCCAAGAACTTGTTCTTCTAATAACAGTTTAAGAGCTGTGAGGCTAGTTTAAGATAAAAGGTTAGGCAAGGACGGCAGCTTAAACTTCTGATCTCAGCACAGGGAAGACACAGGTGCCCCAAATTTGAAGCCAGCCTGAGCAACATACAAGTTCTAAACCAGTCAGAGCTACAGTGTGAGAATTTATCCCCAAAACCCACAAAACAGAAAACATAGTTAAACCTAAGAAACTCTAAAATAACAAATCTGGCAAGATGTTTATCTTAAATACATAGCAGAAGTTGTTATTTGTATAAATGTAGATGCATAGTTTAAACTCATTTCCAGGATTGGCATAAACTGTAAGTTTTCTCCCTCTCTTCTTTCACCTTGGCTCCTTTCCACATCAGTTATCTTGAGACAAAGGTAATACGGAACAAATGAGCATTCTGCGTCCCTCTTCTTTCCAACCAAACCATGGACTACACCACAAAATTAAACAGTCGTCTCTAGGGAAACGCATGTGCCAAGAGAGTTTCTGGCAAAAATAAAACCTGGCTCATCTCCAGCCTGCTCTACACGGACAAGGGCAGCTTCGCGGTGGATGGAGATTGATTGCTGGCTGTGGTTACTCAGCAGTGTGAGGATGAAGGATATGAACCACAGATCGTTTCAAAGACTTCTGACAGTGACCTGCTCTGCCTAACTTCTTGCACTCACTAGTAATGAGGGTTATTTACTGAAGAGGTGATGTAAGTCCCCTGTCCTTGTATGTTATAAAAGACAACAGGCTGAAGCCTAGGAAACACAGGTACTTTGCCCCAAATAACACTGGTCCCGGTGTCAGGATAGGGTGCAGGTCTTGAGAGTTGGCTCAGTAACTGCCTAACCTCTCTACCAAGCAGTATTGCCTCCCAAATCATCATCATCATTTTAAAGCAGGAAGCTGGGCATGGAGGCCCACGCCTTTAATCCCAGCACTTGGGAGGCAGAGACAGACGGACCTTTGTGAGTTCGAGGCCAGCCTGGTCTATAAAGCAAGTCCAGGACAGCCAGGGCCGTTACACAGAGAAACCCTGTCTTGAAAATCCAAAAATCCAAATGGAAACAAAACAAGCAGGAGCTCTACGAACTTGTGCTTCGGCTCCAGTGACATGGGTAAAAATACAAAGAAGGTCAGATTGGAGGTAAATATGGGACCTGATATGGTGCCTCCCTCAGGAAAATTGAAATCACCTAGTAAGTCAAGTGCACTTGTTCCATCTGTGGCAAGACCAAGATGAAAAGATGACCCATTGACATCTGGCACTGTGGCTCCACAATGGAAAATTATGGCTGGTGGGCATGACCTACTACATCACTTCCACTATGACAGTCAAGTCTGGCAACAGGTGACTGGAGGGACTAAAAGATCAGGAAAAGCACTTCTGTTTGAGGCTTGCCTCACTTCCGCTTGAGTTTGCCTCACTTGCAATAAATGGGTTAATTTACATGAACATCATGTCTTTAAACAAACACTTTTCATCTTAGTCATTTCAAAAATGTGGATCACAGACTCCTAGTTAATATTCAATATAACTTTTATGGGCTGGAGAGATGGCTCAGAGGTTAAGAGCACTGACTGCTCTTCCAAAGGACAGGGGTTCAAATCCCAGCACCCAGATGGCAGTTCAATACTGTGTAAAAAAAAATAAGGCTAATTATATTATTTACCCAGTATTTATATTATCATTAATTGGTTTGGTGGCAGTTAATTCTTATCCAGACATTATAAATGAGCACACAGAGACACAGGATGGATTTTAACAAGCCTTGGCCTGAGCTGTGCAATCCTGGCCCCTCTAAGCTAGCTCTTAATTCTGTTGCCCAAATATGATCCCATATATACATACGTCCCCTTGGACTGCCATTTTCCATGCCATGCTGATGTTCCTGGCCATGCGGAATGAGGTTCCTTTTTCTTTTTTTCTTTTTTTTTTTTTTTTTTTAAAGATTTATTTATTATGTGTACAGTGTTCTGTCTGCAGGTATATCTGCAGGCCAGAAGAGGGCACCAGATTTCATTATGGATGGTTGTGAGCCACCATGTGGTTGCTGGGAATCGAACTCATGACCTCTGGAAGAGCAGCCAGTGCTCTTAACCGCTGAGCCATCTCTCCAGCCCCGAGGTTCCTTTTTCTAACCCATGGTGTTTGCCTCCTTCCTGCTGCTCCTGGCTGGAATGAATTAATCCTCTGTCTAAAGCACAGGCTTCCAGCACTAATCCCAGGAAGTCCCACCTTTCTCTGTCTTTGCCCAATCTCAGGCCTCGGCATTTTATTTAACCAATCAGACTCAATGTAAGTAACAGACAGCAAACAGGACCAATTAATTAACATTTAGAATGCATAGCACTACCCCAACACTACTGTCTGTAATTGCCAGGCATGATGGCGCACTACTTTAATCCCAGCACTCGGGAGGCAGAGGCAGGTGAGTTCAAGGCCAGCCTGGTCTACAAAGTGAGTCCAGGACAGCCAGGACTATTACAAAGAGAAACCCTGTCTTGAAAAAAACAAAACACAACAATAACAACACCAAGTAAATCTTCATTTGTAAACTTAAGAGGAGGAACATGGAAATCAAAACCACAAGACCGAGACTGTTATAGTTTGGATATGACGTGTTCCTCACAGGATCGTGTGTTGAAGCCTTGGTCCCCAGTAGGGGGCACTACTGGAGCTAGTGCTAAAAACTTTAGGAAGTGGCTAGCGAATTCCAGGGTCTACATCTTGTCCTTGTCCCTTCCTGTATCTTCCTTTCTTCTTCCTGATCACCATGAAGTGATCAATTTTGCTTCATCATACCTTTTATATCTCACTAAGGCCCAGAAATAATGAAGCTGCTGACCATGGATGGTGATCTCTGAAACTGTGAGCTAAAACACATCTTTTCTCCTTCTGAATGGCTTAATTCAGGTACTTGTGACAGTGATGAAAAACTGGCTAATACAGACTTAAACTGCTACGTAACTGATTAGCTATGTAACTTGAGCCCATTCCCTCCTCATCAACAATGAGCAATTGGAACTAGAGCCATGAACAGTAATACCATTATTTAAAAATTGACTCCAGATAACTCAAGAATAAGATCTTTACCTTATTCTTATCACCCTATATCCCTGCTTCATATCTGATCAGGAAATACCAGAGAAAACACTGACAAAAAATATAATATACAGTTGCTGTTACAGAGATGTGAATCTCATCTCTCCTTGTATTCATTCATGAACACAGATGGGGTTTTAAACCCTAAGTACGGCTTTTCTAAAGGGAAACAGAAAAGCATAATAAAGACGGTCCAGTCAGCTGAGTCCAGTCACATCAGGTAGCAGCCATGGCTGTCAGCTATCAAGACCCTCTGTGCCCTGATCTGTTTAGTGTCCTTACATGGAGAACCTGGATGGTTTACATTTGATTCTAAGTCATTCAGATCTGTGTGTGTGTGTCCTTGAATATATCAAGTCTAAGTGTGTGCACATGTGGAGGAGAGGACACTCTCGGGACATTTCTTACCATACCTCATTTGAGAAGGGTCTCTGATTTCCTCTGCACCACATACGCCAAGCTGGCTGGTGAGAAAGATTCCTGACAGTCACTGTCTCCGCCCACCATCTCCCCATAGGAATGCTGGGACTATGCCACCACATGTGGCAGGGTTCCAGATATCTGAACTCAGGTTGTCAGGCTTGTTCAGTTAGTAATTTTTACCCACTAAGCCATCTCCCAAGCCCTGAATATTTAACAACAAAACAACAATAATTTAGGTTAACACAGAATGGGTTTCACTGTGATTTCTTTGTATGTTATACTCCATTACACCTCGTTTGCATTCTTCTCTCCCGTGATCTCTCCTGTCCTCCTCTCTTTCTCAAGTTTGTTCCACCTTTCCTCTCATTTAACTCCCTTTTGTTTTCTCACTGCATGCACTCCACTGCCCTATCTCCCAGTCTTTAAGATCTCTGTCATCCCCTTTCTAGTTTCATGACTATAAACTCATATGTAAACACACGTGGTGCATACTGTTTGAAATTCACTGTTGGGAATCCTCTTAGAAAGCCAAGAATTTCAATGCAGTCCCTGTCCCCACCAGGTACTAAGATATCATGAGTGAGTGCCAACACATAACCGTGGGGACCCGGAGGTAGGATTCCATTCTTTTTAGGGTTGTTTGTTTGTTTTTCTCTGTGTAGATCTGACTATCCTGAACATTCTGTAGACCAGGTTGGCCTCTGCCTCGCCAGTGCTAGGATTAAAGGCATGTGCCACCACTGCCTGACAATTCTTTCTAGTTTTTATACTTCAGTCTTTTTTTTTAATTTAAAGTAAATTGATTCCATTTAAGACCTTTGTTTCTTACCTAGCAGATAGAAAACAGAAATTAATATGCAAAGTACTTGAGAAAAGGGTTCAGGTGACATAAGAGACAAATCTAATTGAGGACTATAGAGGAAAGTGACAGAAGAATGTGATTATCCGGCCCAGTGAGCCGAAACATAGGCATGAACTGCCAGCAAGCTCCAGTTCATTTGTCAGACCTAAGTGTTGTTTTTAATAAACATTAAGGCTTTAGACCCCTTTTTTAGAATAAACCATACTTTGAGGATCTTTGTCCCTTTGGGTCAGTTTGCCCAGAACTATCTGGAGAAGCTAAGTGATGAAGCCACTCCAGCTTCCTCTCAGCATATTAACTAGTCACTTAGCACAAATAACTTGCTAGTGTTACTTGACAGTGAACTGTAGCCATATTTCTCCTCATCTCATGGGACTTTCAGTGTGTGGGGGGATCTTAATGGAAACTACCACCTGGTTACTTAATAGAGACCAAATGAAGAATCAGGAAAGAAAAGGAGGCCTCAACACTTCTTGGGGCCAGGACCGAAACTTACTTGGCAGTTGCCATGGAATTCCCGTGGTTTTCAAATGCTCTCAGCCCAAGATCACTTTATTATCCAATGGGGTGTAGCATCTCAAACTCTAATTAAATGATACATTATATGTTATAGTTTGTTACAGACTAGAGTTCTGAATGTGAAAGAAAAGGCAATAAAGTGTTGATAGCTATGGACAAAAACTCTGACCATAAGAGAACTGATCAATTTGATTACATTAAGAATTTATGGCCAGGCCTGGTAGTGCTCATCTTTAATCCTAGCACTCAGGGTTAGGGTTAGGGAGGCAGAGGCAGGCAGATCTCTGTGAGTTCAAGGCCAGCCTGGTCTACAGAGCAAGTTCCAGGACAGCCAGGGTTACACAAAGAAAACCTGTCTTGAAAAACCAAACAAAACAACAGTAACAAAAAGAATTTATGAGGGTGGGGCCAATGGCTAGGTGGACAAGCATGAGGACCTGAACTTGAATACTTGGTGCCCACCTAAAAAGCCAGGCACGGAGACAGAAACAGGCAATCCTAAGAGCTCGTTGGCCAGCCAGTCTAGCCAAATTGGCAAGTTTCTAGTCCAGTGAGGAATAGATGAGGGTACCCATGTCCTGTTATGGGCTCTGCATGCACGTACAGGCAGAAGCACCTACAAATTCACACCACACCCACATCACACAACAAACAACAGCAACAAATAACCAAGAATTTATGACTGGCAACTGTTCCCAGAAATGTGATAAAATACTGTGATAAGCTGAGATGCTTTTTGTTTGTTTGTTCGCTCCTTTTTTTGTTTTTCTGACACAGTCCTGGCTGTCCTGGACTCCTTTGTAGACCAGCTGGCCTCAAACTGACAAAGATCCTCCTGCCTCTGACCCCCAAATTCTGGGATTAAAGGTGTGTGCCACCACACCCAATGAAGAAATTTAAATGTTCTCACCACTTAAAAATTTTTAATGATCTTCAGTTTTATTTTTAATGTGCATGCACACATACCTCTCTCTCTCTCTCTCTCTCTGTGTGTGTGTGTGTGTGTGTGTACACATATATGTGGAGTATAGAAGAGGGTTGGTTCTGCTGGAACTGGAGTCATGGGCATTTGTGAACCCCTTCATATGGTCCTCATGATTGAGTACAAATGCTTTTAACTGTTCAGTCATTTCACTGTCCCCAAGATTGTTCTTTCATCTCAGTCACTGACACGCCTTCCACACTAGGGAAGGCCCAGAAATCTCACTTCTCTATGAGCTGCTCCTACCCTGACAAGTACCAGAAGCACTCAGGAGGGTAAAGTCATCCTAGCATCGATTTTGAACAATATCATTTAGGTTACTTTGGGGAAGTTGGTATGAGGACCAGAGCTTGTCTCCAACTGTCAACCTTGAAAAATTGGACAAAGGTCAGTCAAAAACATGGGCAAATTCAGCAAAAAAACAAAGCCAAACCCAGCCCGAGGCCATCCTCCCCCATCACTGAGCTTCCTGTGCAGCCTGAGGCCCCTAAGGCCAGTTCTTCAGCAGAAGGGCTGACTAGGTTTATAGATCTTGGTAGTACCTACGTCTTGGTGGCTTGAAGTGTGAACAAGAGGTTCATTAAATGCTAATAAATTCTCTGAGTTTATGGCAGTGCCTGTCTGTAATCCCAGCCCTGGGAGAACACAGAAGAAGGTGACATCCAAGGTTATCCTTGCTTCAAGGCCAGTCTAGCTAGAAGATCTTGTCTCAAAAACCGAAACCATACACATATGTCTATGACTTAGCTATTCCATTCCAACAAAATGTTCACATACATTCACCAAAAGCCAAGAACCAAGAATATCCACAACTTCAACAGCTTAAAACTGAAAACAGCCCACCCTTACTAACAGTAGAATGAGTAAGTTTAGCTATGTTCACACAGTGGAACCTCCGGAGTGCTGGGATTATAGGTATGTGGTGCCATGGATAACTTAAATCTCATTTTTTAAAAAATTTTTCGAGATAGGGTTTCTCTGTGTTCTGGACTCACTTTGTAGACCACCTGGCCTTGAACTCACCAGGATGCCACCACACCTGGCTTATGTCCCTGTGCCAGGAAGTTTATATTGTAGTAGAGATCTAAACTAGGCCTTCCTGTATGCCTCTATCTCACTAGTGTTGGGATTATAGGTGTGTACCACCATGCATCATTTATTCTTTAAATAGAGGGAAACATAATATGTTAAGAGTTTTGGGTTTTTTTTCCCCCAAGACAGGGTTTCTCTGTGTATCCCTGGCTGTCTTGGAACTCACTCTGTAGATGAGGCTGGCCTCGAACTCACAGAGATCCACCTAACTCTGCCTCCCAATGCTGGGATTAAAGGCGTGCTCCATAGCCACTCAGCATGTTAGAGCTTTTAAGACTGTGGTGGTTTGAATGAGAATGGCCCCAGTAGGCTCGTGTATTTAAATGTTTGGTTTCCAGATAGTAGAAGGTTTGGGAAGAACTAAGAGGTGTGGTTTTGTTGGACTAGTATGTCCTTGCCATGTGCCCTTCGCGTTTTTTAAAAATCCACATCAGGTTCAGTCTCAATGTGTCTGTCAGTCAGTCTCTCTCTCTCTCTCTCTCTCTCTCTCTGTATGTCTGTCTGTCTGTCTCTGCCTTTCTCCATTCCTTCCCCTCCCCTGCCTCCTGCTTATGCCTGCCTGCCTGCTGCCATGTTCCTCACTGTGTGCTTTTCTCTTAAGTGTTCCTGTGATGAAGATTTAGGATCTTCTTCCCTTCCCCTGTGTAGTCAATACTTTCCCACTTTTGCAGAAGAAAGTAAATAGATCCTCTAGGATCTTACAAAGGCCCCTTGCCCTATTTTGGTCTTTGTTTTGGTTACTTTTCTATTGCTATGAAGAAACCAACACAACTTATAAAAAATTAACTTACAGTTTCAGAGAGTGAATCCATGACCATCATGGCAGGCAGGCAGGCAAGGCCCTGGAGCAGTAACCAAGAGCTTACAACTGATCCACAAACAGGGGCAAATAGAGCCTACTGGAATGTCGTGAGCTTTTGAAAACTCCAAGCCCACTCCCAGCAAGGCCACATCTCCTAATCCTTCCCAGACAAGTCCAGCAACTTGGGACTAAAGTGTTCAAATATAAGAACCTATAAAGGATATTCTCATTCAAACCACCACATCATGTATAACACATACTAGTCCCTTGTGAGATATGCAGTTTCCAAGTCTGCAGCTTGTCTTTCCATCACTGATTGACTGACTGGCACACAAGGTCTTGCTAGAGAGTCTGGACTCTCCTCAAACTGTCTTCCATCTCCCTGCCTCAGTATCCCCTAGTTGGAATTACAGACATGTGTCACATCTCCTGGCTCTTTTATCCTTTTAACAAGGTTTGCTACAAAGCAAAAGAGTTTGATTTTGATAAATCTTTATCAGCTTACCAATTTTTATTTTTATAGACCATGTTTTGTCAGATCCAGGAACTTTTTATGTGCATATGTTCAGAGTTAGTTTTTTTCTTCCACCTTCAAGAGGTTCCTGGGACCCAGTCAGATCATCAGGCTTCCCATTTGAGTTTTTATGTGTGGGATCATACTCTCCCCCTGACACCAACATTTTCAATTGCTCTTTCATGGTCTAGTAGAGGTTTTAACAGGGCAAGGAGCCTTTGTAAGATCCTAGCAGATCTCTTGACTTTCTTCTGCAGAAGTGGGAAATCGGCAACTGCAAAGGGCCGATGGGAAGGAGTTCCTAAATCTTCATCAAAGACACACTCAGAGGAAAAGCACACACAGAATTCAAAGGCCTCAAAGCTAATTCCTGTAAACGAGTCATGCTTCGTTGTCTGAAAAGGGCACCCATATTTCAAGATAAAACTGAAAGTGGGACTGCCAGCTGTGGTAGTACACGCCTCTAATTCCAGCACCTGAGAGATACAGGTAGGTAGATCTCTGTAACAGCCTGTCTACATCATGAGCTCCAGGCCAGGCAGGGCTTCATAGTGAGCTCCAGGCCAGGCA
>CAJQZJ010033983.1:44822-70144 GCA_907164525.1 Lophiomys imhausi | reverse complement strand
AGGGCTTCATAGTGAGCTCCAGGCCAGGCAGGGCTTCATAGTGAGCTTCTGTCTAAAACCTACAAAAACAGTCAAAGAAGAGCCAGGACTCCAGATCTCCTGGCAGGGTCAGGCATGCAGGAAGGTCTAGCTTGGATCTCCTGGCAGGGTGTTAGGCATGCAGGAAGCTCTCGCTTGGATCGCTAGTACAATATAAACCACCTGGCACAGGGACATACCAGGTGTGGTGGCATTCACCAGTAATCCTGGCACCTGGGAGGTTAGAATCAGGAGGACCAGAAGTTCAAGGTCATCCTCTGCTACATAGTAAGTTTGAGGCCACCCTGGGCTAGAGGCTCCATCTCAAAACAAAGAGTCAGGATGCACACCTAGGGAACCTATGTAAGTGAGCAGCTGAACAATGAATATCCTTTGATGAGGACAAGGTCAAATGCAAAACCAGGTACACCAAAATAGTAACACAATATCCATCAAAGGAGCAACTCTACTTGAAAGCTAAGAATCAGACTGAAGCAAATTAGACTGTTGCTTAAATGATAATTATTAAGGATTACATAATCACCAAATAACCCTGCTATCATGGACTAAGGTTTGTTTATTCCTTCTCTGTCCTGGGGGAATAAATTATCTCATGAGTCCATTTAATCCAATGCCACTTAAAAGCTGATGAAATACTTAAAACAATTCACTCTGTTAATATAAAAATCCTTTATAGAACATAAATATAATCAAAATCAATGTGTGAGTAGCATTATGAGTAAACTGGGAAGTATTGCTGTACTTAATAGCCCATAGAAATAAGCCATAGACATCCCTGTTAATTTTAAAACCCTACACGTGTGTGGTGTGTGTGTGTATGGTGTAGGTATAGATGCATGTGTGCCATGGTGTGTATGTAGAGGACAGAGGGCAACCTAAGCGTGATCCTTGGCTTCTACTTTATTTGAGACAGGTTTCTCTATTGTTTTTCCCATGTATGCCATGCCGGCTGGTCCAGGAGCTCCCAGGGACTCTCCTGCGTCTGCCTTCCACCCTCCCCTAAGAGTGCTGGGACTTCAGACACTAGAACTGCAGCACCTGGCTTGTCCGTGGGCTCTCGGGACTTAAACTCAGGCATTTGCACTTATGCACCACCCACTTTTACCCACAAGCTGCCTCTCCAGCCCAGGATCCTAATATCTATGTTGTTCCTTTTCATTTTTTTTAAATTAATTTATTTGTTTATTTTTGAGACAGGTTTCTCTGTGTAGCTCAGGCTGGCTTAGAGATCCACCTGCCTCTGCCTCCCAAGCACTAGGATTAAAGGCTGCACCACCACAGCTAGGCCTGGGTGGCTGCTTTTTAACCAAAATAAACTGTTATCATACAAGATTTTTTAAAAAGATTTATTTGTTTTGCATATATACCAGAGCTTTATCTGCATGTACATCTGCAGGCCAGAAGAAGGCATCAGATTTCATTATAGATGGTTGTGAGCCACCATATGGTTGCTGGGAATTGAGCTCTGGACCTCTGGAAGAGCAGCCAGTGCTCTTAACTGCTGAGCCATCTCTCCAGCCCCCACAAGATATTTTTGTTTCATTTAATTTGTTTTGTTGTTGTTTGTTTGCTCACTTTGTTTTTCAACACAGGGTTTCTCTCTGTATCCTTGACTGTCCTGGACTCACTCTGTAGACCAGGCTGGCCTCCAATTCACAGAGATCCACCTGACTCTGCCTCCCAAGTGCTGGGATTAAAGGCCTGAGCCACCACGGCCGGCTGTTTTTGCATTTCTTGATAATTAGTGCACTAGTTACTTTTCTCATTGCTGTGATCAACACCTAACTGAGGAAAGGGTCATTTTAGTCCTGAGTTAAAACAGTCCATTGAGGCAGGGAAGGCCGAGGAAACTGACCTCACTGTGTACACAATCAGGAAGCAGAGAAAGGGAACACTGGTGCTGAGTTCACATTCTCCTTTCTTTTCTTTCTTTCTTTTTTTTAAAGATTTATTTATTTTATGTATTAAGTGCTCTATCTGCATGTACACCTGCAGCCAGAAGAGGGCATCAGATCACATTGTAGAAGGTTGTGAGCCACCATATAGTTGCTGGGAACTGAACTCAGGACCTCTGGAAGAGCAGGCACTGCTCTTAACTGCTGAGCCATCTCTCCAACCCCAACATTCTCCTTTCTATTTGGTATTTGATCAGGCCCCTGTGCACGGAATAGTGCTCACCACATTTAAATTTTTCTCACCTCCACTAACCCACTAGAAAATCCCTCACAGACAAGCCCAGAGGCTTCTCTCTAGGCTATTCTATCTAGACCCTGTCGGGTTGATTCGGTATTAACTATGCCCCATTTAGTGATGCGGAGCGTTTTCCCTACACCTGTTGGGCACTTGCGCATATTCTTTTCAGAAATATCTGTTTAGGCTTATTGACTTATGTGAATTTGGGCCCCTGAGAGAGGAGAGGAGAGAAGAGGGGAAGGGAGAGGAAGAGAGGGAGGGAGGGAGAGATAAAGACACTGTGTATGTGCACCCATGATGCACATTTGGAACACAGACGCTGATGTGTCCTTTAGCAATCTCCACCACACTCTTTGGTCAGGGTCTCTTACTGAGCCTCAGGGTCTCACCTGCCTCTACCCCAGCACGGGGTTAGAGATGCACTCGGCCATCCCGGCTTCAATGTGTCAGAGGCGCACTGGCAAATATTTTCTCTCTAGGTTGTCACTTCACCTGCTTTCTATGGTCTGCAGAAGCCTCAGCCTGATGTAATTGCAGTGGTCTGTTTTCACTTTTTTTCTCTGTCTCTAAGGCTATTTACTCTAATTCTCTTGCCTTATTTTACTGAAATGACTTACTAATTACTAAACACACAGCAGCCACGAGGATAAGCAGAACAGGCAAATATTTTTTTAAAAAATCAGGAAGATTAAAATTTGCATCAGGTCTTTTAATTTAAGACATTAGACTGGGCTGGGCGTGGTGGCAAACATCTTTAATCCCAGCACTCGGGAGGCAGAGGCAGGCGGATCTCTGTGAGTTCAAGGCCAGCCCAGTCTACAAAGTGAGTCCAGGACAGCCAGGGCTACCCAGAGAAATCCTATCTCGAAACAAACAAACAAACAAACAAAAAGACATTAAACTGAAGACATATGCTCCTTTCACGGCTTGCCACACTACATCCAAAAAGAAGCAACAGACCAGTAACATTGAAGAGAAAGTTGGATATTCACTATTGTATAAAAGACCTAACAAGGGCGGGAGAGATGGCTCAGCGGTTAAGAGCACAGCCTGCTCTGCCAGAGGTCCTGAGTTCAGTTCCCAGCAACCACATGTGATCTGATGCCCTCTTCTGGCTGCAGGTGTACATGCAGATAGAACACTCATATACATAAAATAAATAAATCTTAAAAAAAAGACCTAGCCGGGCGTTGGTGGCGCACGCCTTTAATCCCAGCACTTGGGAGGCAGAGGTAGGCGGATCTCTGTGAGTTCGAGGCCAGCCTGGTCTACAAAGTGAGTCTAGGACAGCCAGAGCTGTTATACAGAGAAACCCTGTCTCGAAAAACCAAAAAAAAAAAAAAAAGACCTAACAAAATGGTAGAATTCAAAAGGCAAATGTAATTCTGATGGCTGAAGGAGGAGGTAAAGCCACAGGGTAGAACACTCCATAACACTCATTAGGAGAACCTAAGTGAGATGGAAGCCAAACAAATCACTGCTTGTGGTAAGCCAGAAAAAATCTAGAGAGTCAACCTAGCCCCTTAGGACACTTCAGGGCTTTGGGCTTGGTGTCAACCAGCAGGAAAGACAATAGTGGTAGGCAGTGAGGTGATGGGCATCAGGGATATTTGAAGAGCTGTACCTGGACCTTGCTGGTTGGCAGCCTGACCGCTTCCTAAACTCAACATAGGTCAGCCAAAAAAAAAAAACAAAAAACAAAAAAAAAAACAAAAACAAAAATCAGATTCCTGGCTGAGCCTGCAGCCCCAGCACTTGGCAGACTGACACAGTAGTTTCTGGGATGCTGAGATCAGTCTGGGCTACACAGTAAATACCAGGCCATTCTAGGCTATAGTGTGAGAAAGCTTGTCTCTAAAAACCAAAAAGGAAAGAAAAGAAAAATGGGATTTTTAAAGAAAAGAGGAATCTGAGATGGCCAAAACTTCTATGTAGGTGCAGGATGACCAGAGTAAAGTACTCCAGTGACACAAGGGGCCTAGGACCGTAGAACAGTACATCCTGGCTCTGGTTGAGACTCAACCAGCTACCACACAAGTCAGGAGTCTACTGATAAAACAACAATTTCCACCACTCCAGTTACCCAGTGCTTTCTGAAACAGACAACCAAAGTGCATGAAGGTATGAAAAGAAGAGCTAAGAAAACACACATGGAGAAGACAACTGAAGAGAGTAAAAATAGAGAAGTAGAGCATTCTTTAAAATTCCTATGAAAGCTGTGAACACATTCAGCAGCAGAATACTTACCCAGCAAACCTTATCTGATCCTCAGCAGGGCCAGGGCAGAGGGAGGGAAGGAGGGAGGGAGGGAGGGAGGGAGGGAGGGAGGGAGGGAGGGGGGGGTGGGGAGGGAGGATCTATAATCAAAACACTAAGGAGGAAAACCTACAGAAAAGAATAAGGGCTGGGAATGTAGCTCAGTGGCATGTGAGGCCCTGGGTTCAATCTGCAGCACTCCAACAAACAAAACAAACTTGGAAAAACCCCTTTGTGCAAAATGTAAACACTAGGAATTTTATAAGTGCTTAGAAAAAGAAGGAGAGTGAACAGATGATCTGCAAAACACTGAGAACAAGAGGCTAGCTGAGCATGCTCCTACAGTGCATGACGTGCCGGCTAGTCTCCCAGCTCTGCATGAATCAGACATGCTGATACACACATGTAGAACCAGCATTCCAGAGGTGGGGGCAGGAGAATAAGAAACTGAGGCCTGGCTGTGGAGATGGCTCAGTGGGTAGAAGCACGGCCATGCAAGCCCGACCACCAGAGTCTGATTCCTAGGACCCATGTTGGAAGGAGAGAACCAACTGCTGAAAACCGTCCTCTGACCTCCACTTGCATGTGGTGGCGTATGCACACATGTTTATGCACACACACATGCATAAAGGTTTTTTTTTAATTTAAGGAAATGATTCATAGTCATCAGCTATATGGCAAGGTGAAGGCCAGCCTAGCACTGCTGAGACCCTGTTGTTGGTTATTCCTTGACACGCCTGAAAAGAGAGCCTCAGGTGAGGAACTGCCCCCATGAAATTACCTTGTGAGGCATTTTCTTAATCACTAACTGATTTAAGATGGCAACTGGTGTGGGCAGTGCCATCCCTAAGCAGTTGGGCCTGGACTGTGTAAGACTGAAACTGAGGAGGCCAGGAAGGGCAAGCCGGTGGGCAGCGTTCATCCAGGAAGCCCTGGCTCCCCTTTACGGTGGACTTTAACCTGTATACTGAAATAAACCCTTTCCTCCCCAAGTTATTTTTTGATACCTTATGAAAAAAGATACAAAGATGAACATAACAAAGTACATGAGACACAAGGAACTAATCCAAGAGACACACAATCTGATAAAGTCCTGGAAAGAGGAAACAGAAGAGTACAGCAAACTATTAACTCAGTTTATCATCTGAAGCTGAGTTAAGAAACTTAAGATGAAAAGGGATGATGGTCGTGGTGGCAATTCCAGTACTTAAGAGGTAGTAGACAGATCTCTGTGAGTTCAAGGCCAGCCTCGTCTACAGAGCGAGTTCTAGGACAGCCAAAGCAAGAAAGACCCTGTAGAGAGCTGCGACGTGCCGCACCCTAAAGATGGTGCCGGTTTCCACCTTCCACCAGCCCGACGGTGAGCGCTCTCGGTGGTAAACAAGTCCATATTTGGCTAAGACTACTGATCTGGCTTGCTTCCGCATACGTGGGCCTCTAAGATAGCACCATGTGGCTTTACTTGATTGGCTGTTCATATAGTATTTAGCCTGTGGGTTGGGTCTGCCCGGGCATTCGGAAGACTGTTTTCAAGGGACCTGAATAAACTGCTTGAGAAGAGCTTTTGCGAGTTGAGTCGTCCTTGCTGGTCGAGGGGGACGCGACAAGTGGTGGCCCGTAAGGGGACCCAAAAAAGACTCAGAACTCCTGCAGTCAGGGGCAGTGCACTGGTAAGTTCCTGGGATAAATTGGGACAATAAAGTTTCACGGAAATAGCGAACAAAAGGTAAAGTTTTGCGGAGATAGCGAACAAAAGGTAAAGTTTCGCGGAGATAGTGAACAAACGGTAAAGTTTCGCGGAGATTGCGAACAAAGGGTAAAGTTTCGCGGGAAGTTGCGAACAAAAGGTAAAGTTTCGCGGGGAAGCTGTGAACCGAAAGTAAATTTTTAATCATGGGATTGTCTGAGTCACATCCAATTTTTCTGGCTCTTCAGGAGCTACTTTTAGCTAGGAATTTGAAACTTAAGAAGTCTACCCTAGAGAGATTTTTGAATGAATGCGACTCCATGGCTCCGTGGTTTGCGGTGTCCGGGAATCTTACGGTATCCTGCTGGGACAAATTAGGCAGGGACTTGGATTTTGCTTGGGAGCAAGGTACTCTGAAGCATGGAGTAAGACTGATTTGGAAGATGGTGAGGAGTTGTTTAGGAGATCAGAGATATCGCAAGGCAGTGGAAAAAGGACAAAAGGCATTAGAACAGTTAAAAGAGGAGCGCTCGGTCAAATCTGGGAAAGATACTTTGGAAGAGGATAGCTCAGAGTCTAAAGAGGAACTTAAAATGTTAACAAAGAAAATGGAGAAGTAGCCGGGCGGTGGTGGCGCACGCCTTTAATCCCAGCACTTGGGAGGCAGAGGCAGGCAGATCTTTGTGAGTTCGAGGCCAGCCTGGTCTACAAAATGAGTCCAGGACAGCCAAGGATACACAGAGAAACCCTGTCTCGAAAAACCAAAAAAAAAAAAAAAAAGAAAATGGAGAAGTCATCTTTGAGGAGAGTTCTGACTGCACCCGGATAGAGCCCTCAGGTCCGGGGCCGCCTGTGCTGGCGCCGCCTTCATATAATGAGACTTCCCCTCCGAGTGGTCCTAGTGGGCGGTCATTCTGTCCAAATGTCTGGAGGGAAGTGAGACATGAGCTGTACTACCCTGTCTTTCAGGATGGAGGGGGAAATCGTTATCATGAACCTCTCGATTTTAAGGTAATTAAAGCACTCGCTGAGTCTGTCCGCACTTATGGGATTAATGCTGCTTTCACTGTGCTCAGGTGGAAGCTCTTAGTCGTTATTGCATGACTCCTAGTGACTGGATGAGCTTGGCACGTGCCTGCCTGTCCTCTGGGCAGTATTTAGATTGGAAGGCTTTCTTGATTGAGTTTGCTAATGAACAAGCTGCTGCTAATCGTGCAGCAGGAAACCCAGCCTGGGATGTGGACATGCTTCTTGGGCAAGGTCGATATGCTCAACAACAAACTGGGTATCCGGCTCAGGTGTTTGAGCAAATCAATTTAATCACAACCAGAGCTTGGAAATCATTGCCTAACAAAGGGGAAGTGAATGGCAATCTAACCAAGGTTATTCAGGATCTCCTGGAGCCTTTCTCAGACTTCGTGGCTATAATGGTTGAAGCAGCTGGAAGGGTATTTGGAGACCCTGATTTGGCAATGCCCTTAATTAAACAACTTGTGTATGAGCAATGTACAAAGGAATGTAAAGCAGCTATCACCCCTTATAAGAACAAGGGGTTGGAAGCCTGGATGCCTCAGTGCAGACTGCCGCTACCTTGAATAATTAGTCAGCCAATGTAGCCACGGCCTTGGATGTATTGTGGCAGGTGGCCCAGATTGGCTGTGAGTGGAAAATGACTGGTTTGTGTGTGACCTCTGTGCCATATCAAAATTATACTGTAGCTGCAAATTTATCTAAGCAACTCTCTCAGTATCTTACAGGAAATTGGTCTGGCAAGTTTGATAAGCTGATGCAGAATCTGAGAACTGCCATCGTGCATGTGAATTCCACCCGGGTTGATGTCTCTGTTGCTGAAGGACTGTCAACATGGATCCTCCGAGCCATGAATCATCTGAAGGAATGGGCGGGAATGGGTGCCCTAGGAGGCATGCTCTTCCTAGTCAGTTTCATTGCCCTATGGTGTATCTGTAAGATGAGGATTTCACAGAGGAGAAGCAATGCCATGCTGGTGCAAGCCTTTGCTGCCTTGGAGGCTAGACAGCCACAAGCTTGGTTGATTGTCCTAAAGGACTAAGCTATCATCACGCTCAGGATGCGAGGCTAAGCACCGCACTTGGGGTCAGCTTCTAGCGACTTCAAGAAGGGCATGTTTGATTGCATATGGGTTGGTATCCTAGTCTCCCATCTCTGAGAAAAAGATACCGGACGGGTATGGCACCAGCCTGGTTGGCTACTGGGCGTGGGGTCATTACAATGTCCTTTACATACATATCAAAGATCAGATGCTTGATATATCTACTAGGGATCCTCAACAGACTGCCACCAATCCTTTTGATTTATGGCTTTTGTGTGGAGCAAATGGTAGCTATATGGATTTGGGACCTATACTTATGCTTGGGGGAGGAGTTTATCAAAGAGGTAGTTTTTCCCTAGGGTCCGCTACCAATCTGGATTTTTCTAGCGGTAGTGGCTCTGGTACTTGGAATTCTTTGTTTCATTCTTACCACAATAAGACCTTTTCAGCCTCGCCAGTATGTCTCTGGCCTCCTTTTCTGTGGATTGTAAGTAATGGGAGTGCATCCTTGGGTGAAGAAAAGTTAGTATGCACTCCAGACACATGCTTTTATGCCCTGTGCTGGAATGCCACAGCCTTTCCTGTGGCTATGGTGACTAGAATGCCTCGATATGTACCAGTTCCTGTAGAGGCTCCTAATACCATGATGCTATTCAGGCTTAAAAGAGATTTTGGCATCAATGCAGCTATTGTTACTGCCATCACTGTTGCTGCTGTGGGGGCTACTGCCTCAGCTATTGCCTTGTCTAGTTCTATACAGACTGCCAATGCCCTGAATAACATCTCAGCCACTGTGGCACAGGCATTGGATACTCAGACCTCTATGAATTCTCATCTCAAAGGAGGCCTTATGATAGTTAATCAATGCATAGATTTAATACAAGAACAGATTGATTCTCTTTGGCAACTAGCACAATTGGGGTGTGAGTGGAAAATGCAAGGTTTGTGTGTTACTTCCGTGCAGTATCAAAATTTTACAAAGGCTGCTAATTTGTCTAGACAATTGTCAAAGTTCCTCTTACAGGATTGGTCGGCTGAATTTGAAAATTTGATGAGAGAGCTGAGAGCGACAATTGTCCACATCAACTCCACTCGGGTGGATTTGAGCCTGGCTACTGGTTTGACTTCCTGGATACAGACGGCTATGGATCATCTTAAGGAGTGGGCGGGCATAGGCTCTTTGGCGATACTGATGATACTAGCCTCTCTGGTTTGCCTATGGTGCATCTACAACATGAGAGCCACACAAAAGCATAATGCAGCCATGATTATACAGGCCCTTGTCGCCATTGAGGCAGGCCAGTCCCCTGAGGCATGGCTCGCTGCCGTGAAGCCTTAAATCTTCACTGAGCATAGTCCCTGCCCACTGAGGTATTCGTTCCACGGATATTAGGGTCTGGCAAGTCAATGACGGAGTTGACGGGTAAGTCTCGGCCACCTAAGACAGGGCAGCCCCAAGTGGGGAGGCTGACCCAGAGACGGGTAAGAGTTTGAGCATCGCCCTCCTACAGGCTCAGGTCCACCGTGAGATCCCCAGATATGGGGATTACGAAGCCTTTCCAGGGACTTCTATCTACTTTAGAAAAAATAAAAAAGGGGGAACTGTAGAGAGCTGTGACGTGCCGCGCCCTAAAAATGGCGCCGGTTTCCGCCTTCCACCAGCCCGACGGTGAGCGCTCTCGGTGGTAAACAAGTCCATATTTGGCTAAGACTACTGATCTGGCTTGCTTCCGCATACGTGGGCCTCTAAGATAGCACCATGTGGCTTTACTTGATTGGCTGTTCATATAGTATTTAGCCTGTGGGTTGGGTCTGCCCGGGCATTCGGAAGACTGTTTTCAAGGGACCTGAATAAACTGCTTGAGAAGAGCTTTTGCGAGTTGCGTCGTCCTTGCTGGTCGAGGGGGACGTGACAAGACCCTATCTCAAAAAAAAAAAAAAAAGAAAAGACTATCCAATATGCTCAGCTAGTGCCCAATACAACTGATATGGAGATTGTACCAATCCCCAGGGAATTTTAAAACAATTATTAAAAAAGAAAAAGAGATTACATACAAAGGACTGAGACTCCAGGTGGATGGATCTCTGTGAGTTTGAGGTCAGCTTGGTCTAAAATGTGAGTCCCAGACAGCCAGGGACACACAGAGAAACCCAGTCTCACAAACCAGCCAAACAAACAAACAAAAAAAAAGACGGAGGCTCAAACTGGTCCTTAGCAACAAAGTGATATTAGTAAACAAGAACCCATGTTTTCAAATTTTCAGAGAAAATTACTTTTGGCTCCGAATTCTACACCCAGCTCAATAATGGGAACTAGAATACAATAAACTCAGTTTTAGAAATGAAAGCACTCATGAGGCTGTCTTCCATCACACCCTTCCTAAAGAACTTATTTCAGGATGTGCCTCATTAGATTTCAACATAAACCGGAACAGGGGAAAACACAGGGTCCTGAAACCAGTGAATCCAACCCAATGAGAGGAGGGGATCCCAGGAAGCTGGTGATGGTATGTTTTACGTCCAGAAAATACATGGGATCTGGAGAATGGAGGAGCACTGGTCCTATTTTTTTGTTCTTTTTGGTTTTTCGAGACAGGGTTTCTCTGTGTAACAGCTCTGGCTGTCCTGGACTCACTTTGTAGACCAGGCTGGCCTTGAACTTACAGTGATCCGCCTGCCTCTGCCTCCCAAGTGCTGGGATTAAAGGCATGTGCCACCACGCCCGGCTCTAATTTTTTTAAGAGGGGATTAAAACACAAATTATAACCAAGAGTACAGAAAAGAAAATGGCACTATGACAATGGCGTGTTGTGCCACAAGAAAAGAATCAAGGTAACACCTAGAAAACACCCAGAAAAAAGTGGACTTACTGACTCTGAATGAGGACAGAAGAGCCGTGCATTAACAGTACAGCATGCAGCATGCAGCATGCAGCATGCAGCAAGGGGTTTGTTTTGAATGAGAGAAGAGCCAGGTGTGGTGGTGTAGTCCTTTAATCCCATTCAGGAAGCCGGGGCACGACTGTCATGAGTCTGAGACCAGCCTGGGCTACGTTCGTGAGTTCCAGGCCACCCCAAACTAACAAAGTAATACCTTGTATTTTTGTTTGTTTTTTAAAAAAAAAGAGGCCGGGCAGTGGTGGCGCACGCCTTTAATCTCAGCACTTGGGAGGCAGAGGCAGGCGGATCTTTGCGAGTTCGAGGCCAGCCTGGTCTACAAAGTGAGTCCAGGACAGCCAGGGCTACACAGAGAAACCCTGTCTCAAAAAACCAAAAAAAAAAAAAAAAAAAGAACCGAGCCGGGCGTGGTGGCGCATGCCTTTAATCCCAGCACTTGGGAGGCAGAGGCAGGCGGATCTCTGTGAGTTCGAGGCCAGCCTGGTGTACAAAGCAAGTCCAGGACAGCCAGGGCTGTTACACAGAGAAACCCTGTCTCGAAAAACCAAAAAACAAAAAACAAAAAAAAAAAAGAACCAACTCCCCCCACCCCCCCGGAAACAGATATCATAGCAGGACAGCCAGTCCCTGATTATGAAGAACTGAGTATCCAATTGCTATTAATGGTGGAACCCTGGGAGCCCAAGGGTCACTACCCTAGCTCCAGAGAGAAGAAATCTAATCTTAGCATACAAACTAGGCTGCACTGAATACTATTTATAGAGTCACATTTTAAGGAATACTAAAATTAAAGATGTCTTTCTTCTTAGGCCAGAACAAACTTTGGGTCTCAGGACATAAACTGAAGGATCTAGAACCATTTTTAAAATACACACAGTATCAACTGACACCCAGTTCCCAACCTTTCTATGCTCATTCTCTCTCTCTCTCTCTGGAGGTGAGAATCATTTTCATTACTCAAATGGTTTGATGCTCTTCAACTAGCCCCGTTCACTAGGATTTGAGGAGCAGATAACAGAAAAGAAAAAAAAAATGTCTGCATCTACAGCCAAGCAAAACCAGGCAACCACTCAACAAGAGGGACAAGGAGGAAGGTCCGCAGTGCTCTCAAGTGTAGCTCGTGTTTCATAAGGGCCAGTTCTAAACCACTGTGCTTTAGCAGAAGTCAAAATGCAAACAAACCTCGAGAGTCTCAGATGTCGTGTTGTGTTCCCAAGTGGCAAAATGTGGTGGTCTCTTGGAGGGGAAAAGTCCTACTGCTAATGAGAGGAACAAGAAAGACATCTGTTAAAGTCTGTTACCTCAAGTGATAGCGACAAGCTTTAGTTTATGGGACTCAGGTTTATGAGAGAGGTTTTATTTCATGGATAAATTAACAACCTGTCATAATATGATTCCGTTTATAGTTTCCATATTTATTTTTCTTTCACAGCTTCACACAATACATAATATACTGTGACCAGCTCCCCGCTCCAGTGCCCTCCATGATCCTCTCTCCATGCCCCTTCTTTTCCAAAGCCCCCCTGCTGCTTTCCTATCTTTTCAGTGTTTCTGTATTTTGTACCTCACTGCATTTAATTAAGGTTTCTTGGGTTGGTGAGATGACCAATGGGTAAAGTGCTGCCTGCTACCAAGCCCGCTAAGTTGATTCTCCAACTCCAAAAAGTGGAAGGAGAGACACAACTACTGCAACATTTTGACCTACATATGCATGGCACGGCTTGTATGCAACCACAACCACAACCACACACACACATATATATCTGAATAAAAATATAATGAAAAGTTAAAAGTAAGTAGCATTGTTCATATGGAGGACTCAGGAAACTCTTGTGATTTAAAGGCCAGTGTGGTGGTTTGAATAAAAATGGCCTCATGGACTCAGGGAATGGCACTATGGGTGCCATTGGCACTATGGGAGTATGGGTGGCCTTTTTAGAGGAAATGTGTCACTAGGACTCGACTTTGAAGTTTCAAATGCTCAAGCCAGGCCCAGGCTCTCTCTCTCTCTCTCTCTCTCTCTCTCTCTCTCTCTCTCTCTTCCTGCTGTCTGTCAATCTGGATGTAGAACTCTCAGCTCCTTCTCCAGCACCATGTCTGCCCGATAACTGACATGCTTCTTGCCATGATGATAACGGGCTAAACTTCTGAACTGTAAGCCACCCCCAGTTAAACATTTTCCTTTGTAAGAGTTGCCATGGTCAGCAGGGCGTGGTGGCGCACACCTTTAATCCCAGCACTCGGGAAGTAGAGGCCAGCCTGGTCTACAAAGCGAGTCCAGGACAGCCAGAGATACACAGAGAAACCCTGTCTCGAAAAACAAAAAAAAAAAAAAAAAAGAGTTGCCATGGTCATGGTGCCTCTTCCCATCAATAGAAACCTGAACTAAGAAAGTCAGAATGGTATACATAGCAAGTTCCAGGACTATCAGGGCCAGGGCCATGCCCAGCCTCAAAGAAAAAGGTTAAAAAAAAGAGAGAGAGAGAGAGAGAGAAAAGAAACCACAAATTTTGAATAGTTTCTTTAAGGAAGAGAGGTATTCATTAATTAACTAATACAGAAAATCAGCTATTATAACAAAAAGACATTTGAAATTTTCTTTATTATATACTTTACTAATATATAATTCTGGATTTCTTCCAGAATCCAAATTCATCATCTTAGGTAGCTCCTAGAATGTATATAATATTCTTTAGAGACACAGATGTTAGAGGTATGCCCAGATGTGGTGGCATAGACTTTTAATCATAACACTTTTAATACACTTGGGAGGCAGAGGCAGGCAGATCTCTGTGAGTTCAAGGCCAGCCTAGTCCACAGGGTGAGTTCCAGAATAGCCAGAGCTACACAGAGAAACTCTGTCTGGAAAAAACAAACAAAAAAAAATCAAAAAACAAAAAGAGGTTAGAGGTATAGCTGCCAGACAAGCAAGACAAATACTTTCAAACTAACGCAAGTCAGACAGAAGTGAAATGAGTCACGGCTTTTATGATATGATAAGTTAGCCGGGCGGTGGTAGCGCACGCCTTTAATCCCAGCACTTGGGAGGCAGAGGCAGGCGGATCTTTGTGAGTTCGAGGCCATCCTGGTCTACAAAGTGAGTCCAGGACAGCCAGGGCTACACAGAGAAACCCTGTCTCGAAAAACCAAAAAAAAAAAAATGATATGATAAGTTCACACTTTTACTTACTGTGTATACATTCTTCCACAAGAAGAATTAATGTGTCTAACTCCATAAAACTCTGTACCATGAACAAGCTGTAAAGGTGCAGGTGTGTGATCCCAGCACCAAAAGGCTGAAACAGAACAATCGCTTAAGAGTTCAAGCCAGACTGGTATACATAGAGCAAGGTCCTTTCTCAAACAAGCAAATGAACACATGAAACACTCCTGCCATGATCCCCAGATATGAAGGAAGGAAAACCCCCTCCACATCTCTACAAATGTTTAAGCGATTCACTGAACTCCACTAACAATTACTGGCTACCTGCTCAGAGCCAGGCCTAGGGGACAGAGAGAGGAAACTGACTTTTCAGCTCTCCAGGAGCACACGTTTAGCAAAGACAGCAAACCCCCGAGGATGCTGGTCACCTGCAAAGCACAGGTGCTGGCTGTCTATTGCTTGCTTAGAGGCTGAAACAAACAAAAGAGGCAGCCAACACCTGCAGGTATTAGAGAGGGACTGTTCAAAGGTCACTTCCTCTTTGAGTTGAGACTTAACAGAGGGGCTGGAGAGGGGGGTCAGAGGTTAAGAGCACTGGCTGCTCTTCCAGAGGTCCTGAGTTCAATTCCCAGCAGCCACATGGTGGCTCACAACCATCTGTAATGGGATCTGGTGCCCTCTTCTGGCCTGCAGGCGTATATGCAGACAGAACACTGTATACAATAAATCTTTAAAAGAAAAAAAAATTAAGTGAGAACAGACTAGGTAAACAGACACAAAGGTTCAGTGGAGGAAGAGTACAGTATAGGACAAAGAGTAGAACACCTGTCTAGAATGTACAGGTCTGAGTTCAATCCACAGCACTGCAAAAAAAAAAAAAAATTAATTTAAAACAAAGAGTAGCTGGGCGTGGTGGCGCACGCCTTTAATCCCAGCACTTGGGAGGCAGAGGCAGGTGGATCTCTATGAGTTCAAGGCCAGCCTGGTCTACAAAGTGAGTCCAGGACAGCCAGGGCTACACAGAGAAACCCTGTCACAAAAAAAAAACCAAAAATAACAAAGAATAAAGGATAGAGCAGACATGAGACAGTAAGTGGCAGCTGGTATGTTTGGGAAAGTCAGGGTTCTTAGGATTGCTGGAACAAATGGTGTCCGTAGTGGCAGTGTCAGGAATAAAGTGTCATGCCCTCCGCAGAACCAGGACTCCTGAAGGAGTGGGAAAATGAGGCCACTGAAGGACAAGCACAAAGGAGGGAGGCCCAGTCATATTTGCACTTTGGGGAAGACGATGCTGAAACAAGGTGGAGGGAGGGTGGCTGTTCCCAGAGCAGAAAGCTATGAGGCATCCATGTGTTATGAAGAAGATGCACACCTCAGGGTGCGAGCATACCACTCATGTAACTGGAGAGGAACATTAGAAGAAATGGGAAAGACAAGTGACAATCCAGAGGTGTATGTCAAGTAAACTGTTGAAAACGCAAAAGTCAGCTGGACGTGGTAATGTTTGCTTTTAATCCCAGCACTCAGGAGGCAGAGGCAGGCAGATCTCTGTGAGTTCAAGGGCAGCCTGGTCTACAGAGTGAGTCCAGGACAGCCAGGACTGTTACACAGAGAAACCCTGTCTGGAAAAAACAAAAAATGAAAACCCAACAAAACAACGCTCTTTAAGGGGCAAAGAACAGCCTTGATTATAGTAACAGAAAGAAAGATTGCTTTTGTCATGTGATGTTTTAGTCAGGGTCTCTCTATGGAGCTCAAGCTGCCTAGAATTTATGATGTAGCTAGTGCTGGCTTCCAACTCCTCCTGACTCACTCTCCCACCTGCTTGGATTGCAGAGAGCTACAGGAGGGGACCATCATGTCCAGCTTAGATTGCTTTTTCTAAAATTTTTAGTCAAGGTCTTACTATGTAGCTCTGGCTGTGTTGGAAATCACCATACAGACCAGGATAGATGACATTTTAGAGAAACTTCTTTTGGTGTTGGAAAAGTGTCTCAGTCAGTAGAGTTCTTGAGTTTGAATCCTCAGAACCCACAAAGCCAGCTGTAGTGCACTTGTGACCTATTGATGGAATAACCTGGGTTTGTCCTGAATGCCACACAAATGTTGCCCACACATAAGCTTTTCCCAAGTGATAGTACTCTACTCATAGTCTGCATGAATACACAAAAGACTTGAATATTGACTACAAAAAAAGTGAGTCCAGGACAGACAGGGCTATTATACAGAGAAACCCTGTCCTGAAAAAACAAAAAGAAAAACTATATACTCTGAATTCAAGGATAGCTTGGTCTACAGAGCTTGTGCCAGCACAGCCTGGGTTATATAGAGAAACCCTGTCTCAAACAAAATAAAACAAAACCTATTCATACCTAATTTCACAAATTAGAGACAAAACTCAACGTTTGACTTTCTGAGATTGCCTTAGTTCACTTAACATAATGATCTCTAGTTGTGTCCATTTTCCTACAAGTAATATGACTTGGTTCTTCTTTTTTTGGTTTTTCAAGACAGCATTTCTCTGCGGAGCCCTGGTTGTCCTGGAATTCACACTATAAGCCAGACTGGCCCTTGAACTCAGAGATTCACCTGCCTCTACCTCTCAAGTGCTCGGATTAAAGGTGTCTGCCGCCACCACCCAGCTTACTTGGTTCTTTTTCATTTATAGCTGAAAAAAAATTGTGTACACATATTGTTGAGGCTCATCAACATCGAGACATGTCCACATATATCCAGGCCTTGCTGCCTAGCATAACTGCAGCCATTTTTGTCTTTAGTCTCCATCTGAATCATAAGGTAAAAAAGTTCAAGTTCTCAGGTTCTGCTGGACTGACATAAGAATAGTTTTTACTAAATGTTCTTCTTTTTTTTTTTTTTTTGTTTTTTTCGAGACAGGGTTTCTCTGTGTAGCCCTGGCTGTCCTGGACTCACTTTGTAGACCAGGCTGGCCTCGAACTCACAAAGATCCACCTGCCTCTGCCTCCCAAGTGCTGGGATAAAGGCGTGCACCACCACTGCCCAGCTCTAAATGTTCTTCTTAAATTAATGATGTATCAGCCGGGCGGTGGTGCCGCACGCCTTTAATCCCAGCACTTGGGAGGCAGAGGCAGGCGGATCTTTGTGAGTTCGAGGCCAGCCTGGTCTACAAAGCGAGTCCAGGACAGCCAGAGATATTCAGAGAAACCCTGTCTCGAAAAACCAAAAAAAAAAAAAAAAATTAATGATGTATGTTCCTTTCTTCCAGAATGGTGGGGAACTGGAAAGCCCCCAAGTTTCTCCTACTCCAAGTTTCTCCTACCCTACCTCCTAGTCAATCAGCTTAAAATGCTTTGTTTAGCTACCTAGGCACAATGTACCTGGAATAGAACTGATTATTCCTGCTTGGTTATGATTTTTCCCTTTAAAAACTCACTCCGAGAATGGCTCAGGGTCCCAGTCTTGGTTCCCGAATCCAGACTGGGTCCCTGACCAGTCAGTCTTTGTTCAGCGTCCAATAAACTTCCATCAATCCGAGTCTGGTGCTGGAGTGGTCAGTGTGTGGCTATTACTGAGCCCACAACAACACATTTGTTGTTATCTGTGTCTCTGCTGCTGGCATCTAGGCTGGCTCATAACTCAGTTACTGTGGACAGCCTTGTGGAATACACACCTTTTTTTTTTGTTTGTTTGTTTTGTTTTGTTTCTTGAGACAGGGTTTCTCTGTGTAACAGTCCTTGGCTGTCCTGGACTCGATTTGTAGACCGGCTGGCCTTGAACTCACAGAGATCTGTCTGCCTCTGCCTCCCAAGTGCTGGGATTAAAGGCGTGCGCCACCACACCTGGCTCACACCTCTCTTCTAAAATCTCTTCTTTAGTATTACCTTCTCCACAAGTCCCAAGTCATGTAGATGTGAGTTCTGACAACATTCTCAAGGAATCTGAAAACCAATTTATCCTTAGAGAGAAGCAAGCCTGGAGACCTTGACTTCATCCTTGTCATCCCTGAAGCAGAGACCCAAATGAGTCACACTGCATCGGGACATGTGTCCTGCAGAGCTGAGATCAGGGTATAACTAGAAATTGTTTCAGCTGCTAAACCTGTGGTTACAAGAACACTGGAACACAAACACATTTTCATAAATAACTTACTTCAAATGTGCTTTTTCAAGGGGCTGGGGATGCATCTCAGCTGAATGTCAGCCTAGCACCCATGAGACCTACAGTTCAGTCCCTAGTATCATAAACCTTATGGCATAATCCAGCCCTTGAGAGACAGGCAGAAGATCAGGAGTTCAAGGGCATCACCTTCTCCACTACAAGTTCAAGGCCAGCCGGGGCTACAACAGCAGTGGTTGGAGAATACATGTCTTCCATAGTATCTGGCTTTGAACACCTGGCCCTCAGTTGCCCTGTTTGGGGAGGCTTAGGAAGTGGCCTTGTTGAAGGAGTGTGTCACTGGGGTGGGTTTTGAAAGCTTAAGGGGCTTTGCCATTTCGAGTTTACTCTCTCCACAGATAAGTGAGCTCTCAGCTGTTCCTGCCAGCTGCCTTCTCCCCACTACGATGGTGATGCACTCATGTTCCTCTGAAACCTTTTTTTTTTTTTTAAAACGGATTTTCCTTACTTTGGTTTTTTTTTAAGATTTATTTATTTATCTAATGTATATGAGTTGCTCTATCTGCATGTACACCTGCAGCCAGAAGAGGGCATCACATCACATTGTGGGTGGTTGTGAGCCACCATGTGGTTGCTGGGAATTGAACTCAGGACCTTTGGAAGAACACTAGCTAGTGCTCTTAACCACTGAGCCATCTCTCCAGCCCCCTCTCTGAAACTTTTAAGGCCTCAAAACCCTCTCATTTATAGGTTGCCTTGGTTATGGTGGTGCTATCACATCATAGAAAGGCAGCGAGTACAAAGGGATTCATTCTCTCTCTCTCAAAAAAGTCTCTCCTTTTTTTTTCTTGTTTTTATGTTTCTCTGCCATAGCCCTGGCTGTCCTGGAACTTACTCTGTACACCAGGCTGGCCTTGAACTCATAGAGATCTGCTTGACTCTGCCTCCCAAGTGCTGGGACTAAAGGCGTGCACCACCACCTCCAATCAAGAAGCTCTTTCAAATCTCCTTCTGTCCTTTAATGTAACTTTAGGCAGTTCATACATTTCTAGTCATAGTATGTTATTATGAAACCCAGCTTAATTTGTTTTTTAAAATGTGTAAACCAAGTATGGTGGAACACACCTTTCACCCCAGCACTCAGGAGGCAGAGGCTGGTGAATCTCTGAGTTTGAGGGCAGCCTGGTCTACAGGGAGAGTTCCAAGACAGCCAGAACTACACACAGAGAAACTCTGTTTGGGGAAAAATAAAACAAAATAAAAAAGTAAACAATCTAATAAATGACCTGTTATGTCTGTGTACTAACTCATTCAGAAGGTTGTTAGTACATTCAAAATCTTTCAAGAATGTCCTCAGACATAGTTATTCTATTGTTTAGAAAGAAAGAGGAATGTGTTTATAATAACCCATAACCCCACTGAAAAAAAAAGTCAAACTGAAACAATAAACCAAGAAGGAATTTTTCCTTTAAAAAGACACAAATGGTCAGCAAAACCATGAGAAGATGTTAATATCACTAGTCATTAGGGAAACAAAATCATAACCACAACAATGAACCATCACCTCCCTCCCACTAGGATAGCTACTACACTCAAAAAAGAAAATAACAAGGGCTAAAGAGTTCAAAAAAACTGGAACCCTTGCACACTGTTGGTAAAGGGGGGAGTATGGCCACTATGAAGAATAGTATGCAGATTCATTAGGAAACCAGAAGAGCCAGGCCATGGTGGCCCAAGCCTTTAATTCCAGCACTCAGGAGGCAGAGGCAGGCCTGGTACAAACTGAGTTCAGGATAGCCATGGCTGTTACACAGAGAAACCCTGCTATGAAAAAAAAAGGGGTGGTGGTGGTGGAGGGAAGGATATAGACAAAGTACAATAATACATATGACAAATAAAGATGAAAATGTCATAATGAAACCTATTGTTCTACAGTCTAATTAAAAATATCAATTTTTTGGTGGTGCACAGCTTTAATCCCAGTGCTTGGAAGGCAGAGGCAAGCAGATCTCTGAGTTCAAGACCAGCCTGTTCTACAGAGAAGAGTTCCAGGACAGCCAGGGATACACAGAAGAACCCTGTCTGGGGAGGGGGAGACATTAAGAATAGAGAGGTGGTTATTATTATTTTTTGTTTGCTTTATTTTTTTTAAAAGAAAGGAGAGACAGGTAGGAAAGGAGAAAGGGGGAGAGGAAAAGAGAAGAAACAGGAGGAGAGAAAAGTAGAGGTTAGAAACTGGGGGAAAGGAAAGGAGGGGAGGAGAGGAGACAATGGATGGAAAAGTACTGCAGGGTTCTATTTACATGAGATATTTTAAGAGAGTCAAATTAATAGAAACAGAAAATAGGATGTGGTTACCAAGGACTCGGGTGGGGCAAGGGACTAGAAGGAAATAGAGAGTATTTATATGGGTGGAGTTTCAACTTGCAAGATGAAAAAGTTTTATAGGTCTGATAAACACTCAAGGTGCAAAGACTTAAAAATACTTAAAAACCGCCAGGCATGGTAGCGCACGCCTTTAATCCCAGCACTTGGGAGGCAGAGGCAGGCAGATCTCTGCGAGTTCAAGGCCAGCCTGGTCTACAGAGCGAGTCCGGAACAGCCAGGGCAACACAGAGAAACCCTGTCTCAAAAAAATAAACAAACAAAAAACCTTAAAAACCATTAAAAATTGAAGCCGGGCGTGGTGGCGCACGCCTTTAATCCCAGCACTCGGGAGGCAGAGGCAGGCGGATCTCTGTGAGTTCGAGGCCAGCCTGGTCTACAAAGCGAGTCCAGGACAGCCAGAGATACACAGAGAAACCCTGTCTTGAAAAACCAAAACAAAAACAAAAACAAAAAAAAACCATTAAAAATTGAAAATACTTACAGGCAGATCTCTGTAAAGCCAGCCTAGTCTACAAAGTGAGTTTCAAGACAGCCAGAGTTAAGTAGAAAGACCCTGTCTCAATAAACAAACAAAGTATTATGCTGGAGAGACGGCTCAGCACTTAAGAGTACTGACTGCTTTTGGAGAGGACCCAGGTTCAATTCCCAGGACCCAACTGGTAGCTAACAACTAACAACTCTCTCAAAGAGTCAACAACAACTGTCTGTAACTCCCGTTCCAAGAGATCCAATGCTCTCTTCTGGCCTCCACAGACGCTAGGCACAAAACACCCATAGATATAAAAATAAAATAGTTTTCAAGTTGGTAAGAATGGAAAAATTACTAGAAAATTCATAATTTCTTTATGGTTCTCAAGAAGCATGGTAGAAAATAGCTACATGCCACGTCTACACTTAAATTCATTTGTTTTTTCAAGACAGTGTTTGACTAGGTAGTCCAGGGCAGATTACAACTCTCAATCTTTCTTCTTCAGCCTTCTAAACCTGGGATTGCAGGCATACGCTTAAATTTAAAGCATTACTGGTCATTCCCATTCTCTACACACTCACAACTTCCGAGAGCTAATTATAGCTCTAGAGATTTAACTTCAGGCAAAGGTCAAAGCGTGGGCTTCTCCCTTTGCCACTTTTTGGAAATATAGAACCCCTTCCTGAGACTTGAGAAGCATTTGTGTACACTGTTACAGATACCACTGACATGTCAGTAACTCTCTCTGCAACTAAATCCTACAAAATATCCACATTAAGGCACAAAGAACCAAACTGTTTGAAAAGTGGTACTAACATAAGCCAATATTCCAGGTACTAGAAATTTTAAATGATAGTTGACATGCTTATAATACCAGCACTTGAGAAGTGAGGGAAGGAAAGACCAGAGACAGTAAATACACATTTCTGTTTCAAAATACAAACAACAAAAGAAATGCTGAATAAGGGCCAACAGTCTAACTAGAACAGGCCATTGTCTGACATGGTGGCATATACCTGTAATCCCAGCAGCAGGATGGATGCCACAAGTTCAAGGCCACCCCAATACAATAGGGAGTTCCAGGCTGGCCAGGGCTACATAGGGGGACTCTCTCAAAGAGTCAACAACAAAAACGTCTAAACATTCATTCATAACAGCCCTAACTGAACACATACTAAAAATGCCATGGCAGCTATTTTGGGGAGAATGTCTCAAAATTTAAAACTTCTACCGCCAGGTGGTGGCACATGCCTTTTAATCCCAGCACTCAGGGTTAGAGGGAGAGGCAGGCAGATCTGTGAGGGTCTATAGGGCGAGCTGCAGAACAGCCAAGGTTATACAGAGAAACCTTGTCCTGGAAAACAAAACAACAACAACAAAAATTCTACCTAAAAGGCTTGAAAATCTTCAAAGGAAGAAGTCTTGGACTTCAAATTTCACGAGAGGGGTGGAGAGATGGCTCAGCCATTAAAAGCTGGGCTCACAATGAAATCTCATTAGAATCACAGGATCTTTTCCTACGTATGAGCAGAGTGACTGGAATGGAGAATGTGTATAATCTAAGCATATTAAATTACCCAAACGGTCTTAACGTTCATTCTTCCAGGGCTTAATGATAGAAGAAAGCAGGTATTTTAAATTAAAGCCAACAAATTACAGGGCTACTGTGTTATCAATCATCCTTACTCAATTGAAGTAAACCCCAAACAAAAATAGATCCCATATTTGTAGAAAACACACGCAGTTACCATGACCAGCAGGTCCTGAAGACATTCTAAACGGCACATGGACGAGAAACACCAACTACGAGCGGCTTATTTAAGCTGGCTGACAAAGTGAGCTCGTGAGCCAAGAGTCAAGAGTCTAACTCTGTTCAATATGCTACAACACTGGGCACGTCCAGAAAGTGTGATTTCCAGGGTAATATTTCATCTAAACTGTGGCAAAGGGTGTTGGCATATGTTAGCTTTCTCTGAGAACAATGCCTTGACAAGAGAAACTGGTGCTCAGGTGCGTGCTGCATAGCAGCCAGTGTCCTCAGAGAGGTCACAGCAGGCTTGCACTGCCGCCCTGGAAGCAAGAACTCCCTGAACCAAAAAGCTGGCATTGGTGAAGGCTGAGGCAAGGGGGAAGCCAAGGTCCACAGGCTCAGCAATCACTGTCCTCTCACTTCCCTTCACCCTTCTTTTCTGTCTCACTGAGCTGGAATTCATACACTCCAGAACTACCCATTAGAGTGCATTGTTAGGTAACAGGTAGTTAGGCAAACCCTGCTTCTCATCCCTTCCCTCAGAATCTACCCACTAAAACCACCCAACTCTAGGCAACCACTAATCTATTTCAGTCTTTAGGGCTAAGTATTTTACTATATGGATACAGCACCTAAGTTCTTTTCTTCACAAGCAGTAAAATCTCTTGGCTGTGTCAACAAAGGTAATCATAGTGGTTAGGAACTCACAAACTCCTGTTATAGCTTAGAGCAGAAATTATAATATTAATTACAAAATACTAAGTTTTTGGAGGGGAGCAGAGGAGACTTATTGGGAGTTGTCTTGTTTTGTTTTTCAAGACAGGGTCTCACTGTGCCCTGGCTGTCCTTGAACTCACTTGTAGACCAGGCTAACCTCAAACTCACAGACATCCATCCGCCTGCCTCTGCCTCCTGAGTGAAGGAATTAAAGGCCTGTGCCACTTTTGTTTTGTTTTTAACTAGCTCAAGAAGCTTAATTTTCTAGAAGTGGCAGCAACTACAGTGACATCTGGGTTAATGGAAATTCTGTGAGTGAAGATCCTTGACAAACAAATTGAATGATTAAGTTTCCCTTCTAAATTATGAGAAACAGAACTAGAGACACAGCTCGTGGGTTAAAAGGACTTACTGCTCTTACAAAAAGACCCAGGTTCAGTTCCCAGCATCTTTGTAGTGGCTCACAACATACAACATCCTCTTCGAGCCTCCACAGGCAACAGGCCCATACATGCTGCACATACATATGCAGGCAAAACATTCATGCACATAAAAAATGTCTTCATTTTGTTTTCTTTAGTTTGTTTTGGCATTTTTGTCTTATTAGGTTTTTTTGGTTTGTTTTGTTTTAATTTTTGTTTTGTGGTGGTTTTTTAAAAGAGAGAACATAAAGTTGGGTGGATAGAGAGGTAGGGAGGAGCTGGAGGGAGGGGGAAACATATATCAAATATACTGTATGAAAAAAATTAAAAGAAAAAAAACAGGGTAAAAGAAAATTGCAAGGTTTAAGGTCTAAATTAGGACATAAGTGATCTTTGGCCCCACCGAATTGAAACAAACAGCAAAACTGCCAAGTATATAAAACTGGTCTCAAAAATCTCGTGGTGGCACACGCCTTTAATCCCAGCACTCAGGAGACAGAGGCAGGAGGATCTCTGTGAGTTCGAGGCTAGCCTGGTCTACAAAGTGAGTCCAGGAAAGCCAGGGCTCTGTTAAACAGAGAAACTCTGTCTCAAAAAAAAAAAAAAAACCCCGAAAAACAAAAACAACAACAAAAAACCTTCCCGGGCCCTTTATCTTTCCCCTTGTCTATGAAATAAATCTACATTGCTGTTTCCCAATCCACAAAGGTAAGAATACCTCCTACACCTGTTGAATGATCACAGACCGACTGTCAGTACAGAAATGTCACTAAAATCAGGTACCTGCCATCTGACAGATGATGCCTATCACCCCAGGCTAGGACAGACGGTCCACCATGAGTCTCAGGCCAACCTGAGCTACCTGCCTGTCAAGTACAAGCCAGCCAGCAGGGATTCTTATCTCCAAAGAACACAAAAGTAAAAACACAAACAAAAACCCCTCAGAACAGGTATTTGTATTATAAGATACTCTCTCAAGACATAAAATAAGAATTAGTTTTCCTGAAGCAAAGTATAGTGGGGGACATGTGTAATCCCTATAACTTGGGAGGTAGAAGTAAGATTATTCTTACGTCTTGAATAGGAATTCAAGGCCAGCCTGGGCTACTGAGACTTGGTCTCAAAATGTGTGTGTGTGTGTGTGTGTGTGTGTGTGTGTGTGTGTGTGTGTGTGT
>CAJQZJ010033983.1:27116-44812 GCA_907164525.1 Lophiomys imhausi | reverse complement strand
TGTGTGTGTGTGTGTGTGTGTGTGTGTGTGTGTGTGTCTGTGTGTGTCTGTGTGTGTGTGTGTGTATGTATGTGTGTGTGTGTCTGTGTGTGTGTGTGTGTGTGTTGGCATAAACAGAATGTTAAGGGCAAAGATTTTTGTTTTGCCAAAATGTAGTGCACAATAAACCATCTCCATAACAAGTCAAATTTAGGTAATACACTGCTAAGGATGACATGCCAAGGGCGATGTATAACTTGGAAGAAGTAGAGAAAGAAAGAAAACTGAGGCTTGGAAGTACAGAGCCAGCTCACCCTGTAAAGGGCTTGCTGCCCAGGCAATGAGGGCCGAACTTGATGCCCAGCACCCACAGACCCCAGTAAGCCCCGAGCTGGGTAAGTGCAGACAGGAGGACTCCTGGGGCTCAAAGGCCTATCTGGAGAGTTCTACTGGAGACTCTGTCTCAAAAAACCGGGAACAACACTGGCAGCTGATTTGTGTCCTCCACACCCTTGAAGTGACACAAAACAGAGCAGGATCAGGAGTTCAAGGTCATTCTCAGCTACCAAGCTCGTTCTAAACCAATCTGGATTATGAGAAACTGTCTTTAAAAAGAAATCTTGAGTTTACCTTAATTTTTTTTTTCTTGAGACAGGATCTTTCTGTGTAGTCCTGACTAGTCTGAAACCTGCCGCTGACTAGGTCTCGAATCTGCCTCCCAAGTGCTAGTATGAAAGGACCACTGGCAAGCTCACCCTAATCTGACCACTGAAAATGATGCAAATTCAGAAAGCAGAAAATGCTAAGTGTTTGTCATTAACGGAACCATCACCATTTGTTAAAACTAATTTTGTGTGTGTGGCGTTGGGGATTGAACCCAGGACTCTAAGCTACATACAGCCTCGACCAAAAGAAAACCCTTGCACACTTTTGGTGCCAAAGAGTGTTTGTGTCCACATCCGTGTGTAGGGGGGGACATTTAGAGCCAAAAAGTAAAGTCTAAAACTCCATCAAACCTAAAAAATTAGTAATAGACACCTAGGTAGCTTAGGTTCAAAGATTTTAAATATGCCAAAACACCTTAAAAATAGAGGGTCACCTGGCGGGGTGGAATGCTAGACTGGATTCTAATACTAGTGTTCAAGGCACAACTCCTTTGACCGCGCTGCTACAAGCAGAACATTCTTACACCCTTACTATCGCTGCGCTGTCAAATCATCCTTTCAATCTGCATGTCACTCATTTCAGAGTAATGACCTACACATGCAAATTTCAAATAAAAATATAAGATTTACTTGGACTGTGATGGTTACTTCCCAACTTTTTTTTTCTTTCATATTCGTAAGAGGCATCACCAGCTGACCCAAAACACCCGTCTCCTATCGTCAGGCTTTTGAATGTAAGCGGTGTCCTCTGGCGACGCCCAACACTGCTGACAATGTGCGAGGCGGCACTGATCTGTGGCCCTTTTTCCATCGGAGCGATGGATTTGCACTCAGCTACTCACGACGCCTACTAGGTCCCCCTGGTGACCACACAGTGCACGAATACAGCACTGGGGCTCCAAAGCCGCCTGGCAGCGGAACAGAAAATCATGAAAAATGAACACGCCAACAGTACACACGACGTGACTGAGAACTGCGTTCGCACTGCTGGCGGGCTGAGCGGAGGGCCGCCCCCGACAGTCGCCGTCCCCTTTTTGGCAGAGCGAAGCGGCACGTCCCTCGCCTCGACCGGGCTCGCCGGTTCCTCCCTCCCATTTAAACCAGAGGCGTGACGGCGGCAACACCACCAGACCCAGGGGTTCCGCGCGAGGCACAGCGGCCGGCGGGGACCCGGGGAACCAGCGGCAATGACAACTGGTCACGATTCTGGGGAATGCGGAGGAACAACACACCACCTTTCCCTACCCGACACACACAGTCCGGGGCCGCGGGCCGGTCTGGGGGCCCTCGCGGGGGAAGGAGGGGAGCGCGAACCGGAGGGACCCGGAGGGGCGCGGGGCCGGGCGGCGCCGGGAGAGCGGGACGGAGGGCGCGCCGCCAGGTGCCGCCGGTCCGCAGGAGGCGGCGGGGCCAGGGAGGAGGACGGGGCGCGGGGTCCCGCGTGGCGCGAAGGAGCGCGGCGCGTGGCGGGGCGGCGGCCGGCCTACCTGGAGGTAGTGGGGTTTCCTCAGCCAGGCCCCCGCGCAGAGACTCCTCGCCATGGCACTCGCATCGCCCCGCCGCGCCGCAGTCGGAGGCGGACCAGAGCGCGGCCGCCCGCCCGCCGGCCTCCCCGCCCACGGCCCGCCCCCGGCGCGCGCTCCCGGGGGCCGCGCTGAGGCGGAGGCGGAGGCCGAGGACCGACCGGCTCACGCGGGGCCCCGCCCCTCCCGCCTTCGCCCCGCCCCCGCCGCGGCGGCCGTCCTAAAAGGGAGCGGAACCTCGACCCGCGTCCGCCGACACAAACTCGCCTACGCCGGGACTGCGTGCTTAAAGGGGAGGCTGCGTCCGGCGTGGGCTCCGCACTGCGTGGGTCCCTCGCCGCGGCTCCCCACGCCGGGCCAGGCGGTCCGCGCTCCTGCGGGACTCTGTTTCCCGTCCGGACCCGTGCGAGCCGCTTGCCCCGAAATCCCCTGGAGGCCTGGAGCTGCCTCCAAATAGGTCCTCTCCAGGGAAGGGAGGCGGCGCGACCGTCAGTTTCTGGGGCGGGCGGTCATCCTTCCCGCTCAGTTCAGCGTGGCCTTCCAGCCACGTCGACGCTTTGCGGGCCTTTGATTTTCTTTTCTTTTTTGTTTTTACAGTCGACTGTTTTTTAAAGTTTGAATTGTTTGCAAAACAGCTTCAGAGTTTTCTTGCGTCTGCCACAGAATCCTGATTCAAAGGTTAAGAAGGTTAAGAAAGAAACGCCGAATAAATACAGTTTTTTTGTTGTTGTTGTTTTTTCAAGACAGGGTTTCTCTGAATATCTCTGGCTGTCCTGGACTCACTTTGTAGACCAGGCTGGCCTCGAACTCACAAAGATCCGCCTGCCTCTGCCTCCCAAGTGCTGGTTAAAGGCGTGCGCCACCACCGCCCGGCATAAATACAGTTCTAAAGGCAGGAGACCTCCTGGGACGTGGCAGAGCAGCTCAGTTAAGGCACTACAGGGCAAGGCGTGGCTCCCTTCTTTGATATTGAAGGCCAAATAAGGGGAAAAGAGTCACCCTAGAACGGACACAGCTATTGATCTGATCGACTTTAACGCAGGGAGACGCAGTTCCTACTTTTTTTCCCCCTTATATACCATGCTTTCACAAGATGCCCACTGAGTTTATGTTTCTGGTGTTTTCAGTTTCTGGAGACAGGTTTTTAACCTGGATAGTATTTTGTGGCTTGCAAATAAATACATTACCCACTGACTTTCATTTTGAATTAAGTGACTTAAGTAATTTCTAAAATAAAGGTGAATATGAGCAGGGCTTAGTGACTCATGGCTGCTATTCCAGCACTCCAGAGATGTAAGCAGGTACTCAAGGCCACGCGGGGTAAAGAAAGAGATGGAAGAGGGGGGGGGGGGAGGGAAGGAAGGGACGAGGGAGGATGGATCCTACCGGCTTCGTTTAAATTTTAAAAATTCTTATTATTTATTTGTGTATGTCTGCCATATGTATGTGATTGCCCATAAAGACCAAAAGAGGGCAAGGGATCACCTGGAGCTGGAATTACTGTTGGTTGGGTGCTGGGAACCAAACGTGGGTCCTCTGGATTGCTCTTAACAACGGAGCAATCTCTCTAGGCCCTCAATAAATATTTTCTTAGCACCCAGACGCTGTTCAAATTATTTTGCTTGTATACACAAAAACAAAAAGCAGGCAAAATCCCTATCTTTTTGGATATCACATTTTGAAGATGGGAAGACAGGCAATAATAAATACAGTAAATGTAGAAAAGTCTGGTAAGAACCAGCTATGGTGGCATATTCCTGTAATCCACAGTACTTGGGAGGTGTAAAAGGGTCAGGAATTCAAGACCAGCCTCAGTTATTTGAAACCCTGTCTCAAAAACAATCAGAAAACAAAACAAACACCAATTGTTCAAGTAAGCTGACAAGGCCAGGTGCAGTGGTGAGGTGGAAGCAGGCAGATCCGTGTGAATTCAATACCTGCCTGATTTACACATGTAGTTCCATGCCAGCCAGTGCTACATCGTGAGACCTTGTCTATCCTCACTTTGGATATCTAAAGGGTGTGGCAGGCTGGTAAGGGTAAAGAGGTAGTGAAAGGTGGGTGGAGAAGACTACAGACAGTTGACGAGAAAGAAAAAAGAAAATCAAGAGTTTATTTTGCTCATGGTACATTTGAGCCATGTATTTGGAATTCAGTTGGAGTCTGGGTTTGGGGTTTCAGTTTGATTTTTTTTTTTTTTGAGGCAAGGTTTCATATAGGCCAGGCTGACTTGAGTATGTAGCCAAGGCTGGCGCTAAATTCCTGATCTTCTTGTCTCTTCTTCCAAGTGCTGGGATTACAGGGGTATATCAGCATGCCCTGCTGTCAAGTGGCAACCTTGAGGAGGTGATTGTGTATTTGAGGGTATTGGGGTAAAGGAAAACATTCCACATTAGAGATGCACAACTCTCAGCATTTTTGGATGGCATTAAAGCCAGTTTTTACAAACTCAATACATTTATAAAGGGGGGAAATATAAGTAGAAGAGAATCAAATATTAAACCCTGGGTGTAATCCAATATTAAGGGAGACATGGATAAGCAAGGAAAAAGAGTCTAAGATGAAAAGAGTCTTAAGCCAATTAAGGATATAGGTGCCTTGAGAGCCAAATTAAGTTAGTGTATCAACAAGGAATGAATATTAAGAACTGGGAGTTGACCATTGGATTTAGTCATTGGTAACATTTTAATAGAGAAATGGGACATGAATGTAGGTTTGAGAAAAAAAGTGGGGTGAAGGGCTGCAGAGATGGCTTATCTATTCAAGGTCACTCTCGACTTCATAGTGAGTTTGAGATCAGCCTCGTACACATGAGATCCTGCCTCTGAAAGAAAGAGGGAAAGGAAGGATGAGGAGAAAGAGGAGGAAAAGCAAAAGAAGGGGGAGAGAAGGGAAGGAGAGAGGAAAGAAAAGAAGAAAAAAATAACAGGAGAATGATTGAAGATGGCTAATATAGATGTAATTTTTTGAGACATTATCCTGAAAATTGGAGCCCCATATTGGAGCAGTAAGTAATTATTGAAGTGGAGTCAAAGGTGACTAAGGTCACTATGGACCCTTTAGTGGCAGCAAATGTAGAGCCATCTGCACAAGATGCCGACAGTAATCGGCTCAATCCTAAACACCGCACACTTTATATGACCTTCTCTCTCTCTCTTTATTTTTTTCTTTATGTACATTGGGGTTTTGACTGCAGGCATATCTGTGTGAGGCTGCTGGATCCTCTGAAATAGGAATTACAGACAGTTGTGAGCTTCCATGTGGGTCCCGGGAACTGAACCCAGATTCTCTGGAAGAGCAGACAGTGCTCTTAACTGCTGAGCCATCTCTCCAGCCCCACAAATAAGTTCTTTCTGTAAGTGGTGTGGCTCGTATTTACCTCTTTTGTCAATATAGTGAGTATTCATAATTCAAGAAAGTAAGTGAATGTACACCCCAAGAAAAATTAAACATATGAACTAGGTTACAATTTAATCATGAGAACTTAGATTGAAATAAGAAGCAGGACTTTTCTTTAAAAATCTTCCATAAAAAGGCATATTGACTATAGGAACAAACACATACACATTAGGACCAAGATGGCAGTCAAAAGTACCAGCCATGCAAACCTGACAACCTGTGTTCTAGGCCTGGAACCTACATTAAAAACAAACAAGAAACTGGGTAGTGGTGGTGCACACCTTTAATCACAGCACTAGGGAGGCAGAGGCAGGAGGGGTCTCTGTGAGTTCAAGGCCAACCTATTATATAGCGAGAGTTCCAGGACAGCCTGACCTACACAGAGAAACCTTGCCTCAAAAAAAAAAAAAAAACCCAACCCACGCAAAAACTAAACCAAAACAAAAAACTCCAACTAATAACAACAACAAAAGAAACCCAAGCAAGCAAGCAAACAAAGAAAAAATAGATACACCGGTACATATCTGTAATCCCAGGACTCCTACAGTGAAGGCTGAAGAACCACCCAGGACCTCACAGGGTAGCCAGCCTTGTATTGAGAGCACAGCAGCAGGAATAACAAGAGGCCTGCCTCAGCAAGGTTGTCTTAGGGCTATTCTGTTGTGATGAAACACCATGGCCAAAAGCAACTTGGGGAGGAAAGGGTTTATTTGGCTTCCATCTCCTGAACCACAGTCCACCGAGGGAGGTCAAGGCAGGAACTCAAACTGATCAGGAACCTGGAGACAGGAACAGATACAGAGGCCACGGAGGGGTGCTGCTCACTGGCTTGCTCCTCATGACTAGCTCAGCCTGCTTTCTTTTTTTTATTTTTTTATTTTATTTTATTTTATTTTTTTTTGGTTTTTCGAGACAGGGTTTCTCTGTGTATCCTTGGCTGTCCTGGACTCACTTTGTAGACCAGGCTGGCCTCGAACTCACAAAGATCCGCCTGCCTCTGCCTCCCAAGTGCTGGGATTAAAGGCGTGCGCCACCACCGCCCGGCTCAGCCTGCTTTCTTATGGAACCCAGGACCACCAGCCCAGAGATGGCATCCCCCACAATGGGTTGGACTGTTCTACATCAATCACTAATTAAGAAGATTCTCTACAGTCTCACCTAAAGCCCAGTCTTATGGAGACTTTTCTCATTGGGGTTCCCTGCTCTCAGATGACTGTATCTTGGGTGAAGTTGACATAAAAAATAGCCAGCATAAAAGTAGAAGGCAAGAACCAGTAAACACAGATAAATTAAAATATAAAAAATAAATTCTTTTTTTTTTTCTTCAAGGCAGAGTGTCTCTGTGTAGCCCTGGATATCCTGGAACTCAATCTGTAGACCAGGCTGGCCTGGAATTCACAGAGATCCACCTCCCTCTGCCTCCTGAGTACTGGGATTAAAGGTGTGTGCCACCATGCCCAGCTCCAATTTTTTTCTACTACCACTATCAAATATTAAGAACATATTGTGGCCCAGCATGGTGGCACACACCCTGTGAATGAGTACATTACTGCCAGGAAGATAAACAGTATAAAAATAGAATCTTTGTGGGCTGGAGAGATGGCTCAGCGATTAAGAGCAGAGCACTGGCTGCTCTTCCAGAGGACCCGGGTTCAATTCCCAGCAACGACATGGGAGTTCACAACTATGTGTAACTCCAGTTCCATGGTATCCAAGCAAAACAATGTACATAAAATTTTAAAAAATAGAATCTTTGGTTTTAAAGATGCTTTAAACTTGAAGGCAGCACACAAAATCTGAAACAAAACCACAAGTGTCAATCTTTCTTTTTTTCATTATTCTGATTGATACATTCCATGGAGAAATGTTTTCTGAATAGTTCTTTAAGAAAATAAGCAGCCAGCCAGTCCGGCATAGTGGCCCTTGCCTTTAATTCCAGTGCTCCAGAGGCTGAAGCAGGCAGATCTCTTTGAGTTTAAGATCAGTCTTCTCTACAGAGTGAGTTCCAGGAGAGCCAGGGGTACACAGAGAAACCGTCTTGAAAAAGAAAGAAAGAAGGGAGGGAGGGAGGGAAGGAGGGAGGGAGGAAGGAAAAGAAAAAGAAAATAGGCAGCCCATATAATTTGGTGCTAAGATTTTGTCTGACTTGAAGCATAATAATATAAAACTCTGTAAATTAGATTATACCCCAATGAAGATGTCACTAAAAATTTATATTGGTAATTCACATTGACTGTTACAAATGTCAGAGCTTAATATCATATGAAAGCTGTCACATAGAAGTTACTGAAAAGTTCACGATATTATGGCAGTTTATCATCTCCAGAGGATGTGAACTTGCCCTGAGACTGAGAATATGTCAGCCTGTGGTGAGAGTGTCGGTGATTTTTTGGAACTGTCATCATCGTATGATTGCAATGGCGGTTCACTATGTGACCTCACTGTCCTTTTAATTTTGTACATCAGGATATTCGTTCTCTACAGAGAGGAAATCTGCAGAGATCAGTATCTGAAAGGCACTGAGAGATAGCCTGAATGCACTGTTCTTTTTTGTTTATTTGTTTGACTGGTTCATTGGGTAGGTGGGTGGTTCAGAGTGGTTTGGTTTTCGAGGCAGAGTTTCTCTGTGTAGCCCTGGTTGTCCTGCAACTCTTTCTGTAGACCAGGCTGGTCTCAAACTCAGAGATCTGCCTGTCTCTGTCTCCCAAGTGCTTGAATTAAAGGTGTGGCCACCACAAACCAGCTATAGCACTATTCTTTTGGGTGATATGTAGTGTGTTCTTCCCTCTGGTGGCCAGTCCAATACGTTCCAACCCCCTTGAAGAGAGCAATAACCATCTAACCCAGGAAACACCAGTCCTCTCAGAGGACACCTGTGGATCCTGAGGTAAACTTACCGCATCAGGCTCTGGCTGGCCTGAAACTTGCCATGTAAAAACCAAGCTGGCTTTTTTTGTTTGTTTGTTTTTGTTTTTCGAGACAGGGTTTCTCTGTGAAACAGCTCTGGCTGTCCTGGACTTGCTTTGTAGATCAGGCTGGCCTTGAACTCACAGAGATCTGCCTACCTCTGCCTCCCAAGTGTAGGGATTAAAGGCGTGTGCCACCATGCCTGGCTTAAAAGATTTTTTATTTTTATGTATATGAATGATATATATATGTGTGTGTGTATATATATATATATATATATATACATACATATATACCTGCATTCCAGAAGAGGGCATCAGATCACATTATAGATGGTTGTGAGCCACCATGTAGTTGCTGAGACTTGAACTCAGGACCTCTGGAAGAACAGCCAGTGCTCTTAACTGCTGAGCCACTCTCTATCCCACCAAGCTGGCTTTAAATGCACAAAGATCTGCCTACCTCTGCCTCCCTAGTGCTGAGATCAAAGGTGTGCGCCACTATACCTGGCTTTTTATTGTTTTTATGTGTGTGTATGTGTGTGCCAAGGCATGAATCTGAAGGTCAAAGGACAACTTCGGGGGGGTGGGTTCTCTCCTTCAACCTCATGTGGCTCCAGGGATTGAATTCAGGTCATCAGGCTTGTACAGTAATGTTTTTACCCAATCAGCCATCCTGACTGCCCATTTGTTTGTTTACTTTTAAGACAGGGTGTCAGCAGGCAGAGGTTACACACTCATAAAGGGAGACAGAGACAGAGAATCTCCGGAAACTCATATTGGGCAAGAGAACAGAGACTCAACTAGGTGGTAGGCAGAGGCCAGCTCCCAGAGGTTATCCTGTGATGTCATACCTGTGATGTCATACACACCACATAGAAAGATGATAGGTGACAGACAATAGGTATAGGTAGGTAGGTAGATAGATGATACATGATCTATAGATGATTGATAGATATATAGATGGGTAGATGGTAGATAGATAGATGTTCTGCCCGGTTCTCAAGACCCCCAAAGACCACCCAGGAGCCAACTCTGATGTAAATGCATGAGGATTGTTTATTTAAGCTCAGAGCTTGGACTCTCAATGCTGAGACTGACTCAGCGGTTCAAGTTGAGAGCCCCAAACTCCCAAACTACAGCGTTTATATAGGGGTTTAGACAAAGAAACAGGTTTTGTATCATTTGATTGGATGACATTTGGGTGACTAGTCATGTCTGTTTCTGATTGGCTCGTTGTTACTGACTAACCAGCTGAGGTCAACTTGACCGTCAGAAAGTTTGTTTAGACTTTTTGGGTGCTTTCTCAGAGGGAGCTGTCCAGCGGTGATGATGACGGAACACCCCTGGAATGCAAGGTCGGGTACATTTTGTTGTTCTGGAACTGGAGGTCAGCTCTGAGTCAAACTTAATACCAAATGGAATCTTTTTTCAAGATGGATTTAGTCAGCCGGGCGGTGGTGGCGCACGCCTTTAATCCCAGCACTTGGGAGGCAGAGGCAGGCGGATCTTTGTGAGTTCGAGGCCAGCCTGGTCTACAAAGCGAGTCCAGGACAGCCAGAGATATTCAGAGAAACCCTGTCTCAAAAAACCAAAAAAAAAAAAAAAGATGGATTTAGTCAGGCTCTACAGTGATAGATAGGTAGATAGATGGATTATAAATATAAAATTGTAGATAAATGATAGTTGAGTGAGGGTCTGGAGAGATGGCTCAGCAATTAAGAGCACTGGCTACTCTTCCAAAGGACCTGGGTTCAAATCCCAGCACCCACATGGCAGTTCACAGCTGTCAGTAATGGCTGGGGGTGGTTGTGTGAATACCTTTAATCCCAACACTCGGGAGCCAGAGTTACAGAGTGAAATCCTGTTTCAAAAATGGCTTGTACTGCCGGGCGGTGGTGGCGCATGTCTTTAATCCCAGCACTTGGGAGGCAGAGGCAGGCGGATCTTTGCAAGTTCGAGGCCAGCCTGGTCTACAAAGTGAGTCCAGGACAGCCAGGGCTACACAAAGAAACCCTGTCCTGAAAAAAAAAAATGCTTGTACTTCAGCTATAAAAATGACTTGAACAAACATGACGGAAATGCCAGGTTTGAGAATAGGAGTCTTCTGTTCACTCCACAAACACATGACCAATACCATGAATTTTGTAGATAGACATCCTGGACGGACAGGTGCAAAAGTTCATCCTTTGGACTAGTTAGTGGTAAGATATATCCAGAGCTCCAAGCAGCATGTTCTCATTAACACCACCTTTCCCTCCCTTGAACAGAGGCATGTCAACACTTAGCTCCAGCATCATTGTCACCATTCCAATCAGAAATTGGCACAAATGCCACTTTCTTAGTGTTATAATCAGTTTTCTTTTTTTTTTTCTTTTTTCTTTTTTTGGTTTTTCGAGACAGGTTTTCTCTGTATAACAGCTCTGGCTGTCCTGGACTCTCTTTGTAGACCAGACTGGCCTCGAACTCACAGAGATCCGCTTGCCTCTGCCTCCCAAGTGCTGGGATTAAAGGCGTGCGCCACCACCGCCCGGCTTAATCAGTTTTCTTAATGTCAGCATTGGCTTCCTTGGCAATGTTCCTTAGCTCTTCTGGCTGTGGGTACCTCGGTAGGATCTATTTTGGTGATACCTGAAATTAGTCATGTCATAGCACTCATAAACTATGTAAACCAGAAGTACATACTCATGGGCCTGCTATTCTTGAAGAAATTGACTGTCAGAAAATTCTGCTGCTAAGGTTGAAGTCTGGCATTCCCAAAAATCCCCTGAACTATATGCAAAATGATGGACTCCCTTTGTCAGCAGGGTTCCCTCCTCTCCCCCTGATCTGGGGAAACCCCAGATCCTTCATTTAAGGAATATCACATAGCCCCCAGGGAGATTACAGGACCACTCTTTCTCTCAAAAAGAAACTGGTTCAGTAAGTGCCTGGGATTCCTGGAAAAACATCCCCATGCTAATGAGATATCTCAGTACCCTAAACTTCCAGCAATGAACTTGTCCATGCCTCTAACCATACCTGGAGTTCTTTCTCCAACCCCCCTGCCCATGGGATAATTAGGTACTGTGTTCCCCTTCTTTTTTTTTTTTTTTTTGTTTTTGTTTTTTTCGAGACAGGGTTTCTCTGTGTAGCTCTGGCTGTCCTGGACTCACTTTGTAGACCAGGTTGGCCTCGAACTCACAGAGATCCGCCTGCCTCTGCCTCCCGAGTGCTGGGATTAAAGGCGTGCGCCACCACTGCCCGGCCCGTGTTCCCCTTCTTAAGATAAGACCATGCTGCTGCATGTAAATAAAGTCTCCCTGTCACTCCCAGCCCCAGCAAATCAAACACATTCACCCCCAAACCCCTCTGACTGCCCAAGATTTATGAAGTAAACTCACACTCTCTCTCTCTCTCTCTCTCTCTCTCTCTCTCTCTCTCTCTCCATTCTTCTACCATGATTGTCTGAGATTCACTGTTTATTTTGGATTTGGGAAAGAAGGTCCTTCTCCCTCCAAGAAGAATTCATTGCTGGACCCGCCTGCCTAAGCCAAGCTGCTGCTGCTGGCAGCCAGAGATCACTTGGGGGTTGTCTGGCATGAGCTCCTGCCTCTGCCTCATTTCTGTCCCCACCCTGGCAGCCACCTCCAAAGCTTGCAGAGGTGCCGAGCTTCATCAATGTCACATCACTCTCTGTAATGCTTACCTGTGGGGGCAGTGCTGGCAGTGGTTGGTGGATGTTCCCAGAGCAGTCTCCAGATTCACCAGAGTAAAGTCGGACTCCCGAAGTCACTTGGCTCACTCCAGGAGTTCTGAGCTCCTTGAAGCTGCCCAGCCTGGTGCTAAAAGAGCTATGATCTTCCAATGTACTGCAGAGATAGTCTCTCTCTCCTGCAGGCTTATCATAAGAGTTGTAACACTTTTGGTGAGAATAATCCTTTCTCCTGCCTCTCCAGGATATCCCGTGGCATGAATCCCATCCCATGTTCAATCCTTTTCTGCCCGGAAACCAACGTAGCCCAGACCTTCTGGTGGAGAAGCATACACTTCCAGCATGGTGCCTGACAAGGCCCTAGCTTTCCGGGAGATGCAGAGTTGACAAATTCTCCAGCACTGGAACAAGAATGTGTACACATGGTACTATACATCTGTAATCCCAGAATTTGTGAGGTAGAGACACAAGGGTCAGGAGTTCAGGGCCATCCTCAGCTACACGTTGAGTTTGAGGCCAGCTCAGGCTGCGTGACAGGCAGCCCACTCCCAGTTCCTAACACTGGCAGCAACATCACATGGCACAATCAGTCTGAGATGTGCCTATAATCATGTTTTTTTTTTTTTTACAAAGTCCCTGTGTTCTGGCGAGCGTGGTGGCACATGCCTTTAATCCTAGCACTCGGGAGGCAGAAGCAGGCAGATCTCTGAGTGAGTTCGAGGCCAGCCTGGTCTACAAAGCAGCAGCCAGGGCTCTGCTATACAGAGAAACCTTGTCTCCAAAAACCAAAAACCAAAACCAAAACATCAAATTCCCTGTGTTTTAGGACATCATTGGGTTCTGGAAGATTTAAGAATGGAAGCAATCTGAGCATTCAAAACCTTACGGTCATTCGTTCTCTCTCTGCTCTAAGGATGTGATGTGACTAGTTGCTTCAGGTGTCTGCTTTTATGTCCCGCAATGGATGGTAGCCTGGGGTCGTGGTGAGCTAGAATAAACTCCTGTTCCCTAAGTTGCTTTGTCAGGTTCAGAGGTAGAACCACTCTTGATAGAATTCTAACAGTGCAGTGTAACAAAGAGGATTTTATTATTTTCGTTTTTTTTTTTTTTTTTTGGTTTTTTCGAGACAGGGTTTCTCTGAATATCTCTGGCTGTCCTGGACTCGCTTTGTAGACCAGGCTGGCCTCGAACTCACAAAGATCCGCCTGCCTCTGCCTCCCAAGTGCTGGGATTAAAGGCGTGCGCCACCACCGCCCGGCCTATTTTCGGTTTTTTTTATTCTAATTATTTTACTATCCTTATTACCTCTTCCTCTGTCCCTTCCACCCCCCAACACTACATGGGAGAGAAGGAAGGTTAAAGGGAAAAGGGCAGCACTCTCTTTGAGCCACTTCCTGCTGATCAGGCCATCAGGTTCATTGGGGGAAATACCAATCTCAGTGGTCACAATATCCAGAAGTCCAGCAAACCAGGAGACAGCAGCAGGAAGAGCTGGCAGCAGTTTGGGGAGCACCAACCTCAACTTCTTTCTTCTTTGTTGCCCCCTCTCTCCCCAGGGCTCTGTTGTTTTTTTATCCCTTAGTCCTCAGAAGTCACATGCTACAGGTGGCTAAGCCAACCCCTGCTAGCTCAGGAGGGACATACTGATTACACCTGGGGACAAACTGCAGCAGCCGACACCTGGGATTAAACAAAAACTTTTTTTTTAATAAACAAAACTTTTACCACAGTGTACCTTCAGAGCATAAACTTGGGTGAGTCATTCAACTTCTCCCCACCTAGGCAAGATTTTTAACTATTAGTTCCCTGTCTGTGACCAAGAGTCGAGCCATCCTTCTCACTGGTCTCATCTGAGTAGCTGCTTCCCTTGTACCATTCATTGGTAACAGCTTCATGAGCATTACCCTGGAATTATGAAATATTTTAAACATGCCTGCCCACAGCCGTTAATCCCAAGATGCAGCCTTACACCGGTGAATGTGCTCAGTGCTGATTCTGAGGTAGGATAAAAAGACAGGGGAAATTTTTTTTTGAAATAGGGTCTCTGGCCCTGAGATGACACAGTACGTACAAGGCCCTTGCCAAACAAACCTACTTATGCGAGTTTGATCCCCAGAGGCCACAAGGTAATAGGAGAAAACCAACTCCTGGGAGTGTGGTGTGCCTGCCTCTCATTGTTGGGCCCTCCAAATGTTAGAGTCCAAGAATAGCCACACAAACCACTCAGGCACCAATCTCAGTCAGATACTGATGGTTTATTGAATGCACACCCCAAAACTGGTCATACCCAGCATGACCACGGTCACAGAGGTCTTCGAGCCTAACTGTGACGTCAGTCTGTTTCCAGGGCAGGCTTTTTGGTTTTTTTGTTTTGTTTTGTTTTGTTTTTTCGAGACAGGGTTTCTCTGTGTAGCTCTGGCTGTCCTGGACTCGCTTTGTAGACCAGGCTGGCCTCGAACTCACAGAGATCCGCCTGCCTCTGCCTCCCGAGTGCTGGGATTAAAGGCGTGCGCCACCACCGCCCGGCTCAGGGCAGGCTTTTCATAAGAAAAACCATATCCAGGTAACAAGCAGGTGACCACGTAGAGGAAGAAAGGGGAAGGCAGCATCACATCATTCTAACTAGCTAGACAGCATTTCTTTTTTTTGTTGTTGTTGTTTTTTTGTTTTTTTTTTTTCGAGACAGGGTTTCTCTGTGTAGCCCTGGCTGTCCTGGACTCACTTTGTAGACCAGGCTGGCCTTGAACTCACAAAGATCCACCTGCCTCTGCCTCCCAAGTGCTGGGATTAAAGGCGTGCGCCACCACCGCCCGGCTAGACAGCATTTCTAACTGACCTCTAATTTGGTTGGTCTCAAGTGGAGCTGTAGTTGGGGATTCTTCAGAGTGTCAAGGTAACAAAGTATGAGTAATTTCATCTTATAACTAAAATGGAGACTGAAGACAAAAAATGGCTGCAGTTATGCTAAGAGCTAAAGCAGGCCTCAACGCTTACAGCTTTAGAGTCATAGTGAGTTATATAATGAGTATGCTGCTGTGCCACAGCTTTCCTGGAGTGCTGGGATACAAACTAAGGTGCTTGTGTTTGACAAGTGTTCTAACCTTATTTTTTTCATTGGTGTTGCCACTTTTAAGTTGCCTGTGTTCCAGCAAATAACTTCCCCATGTACATTCAAGCATCCCTAATAAAACTCGGTGTGCCATAAACAAAATTTGTGAAGTTAGGAGGGACACTTGGGAAGAAAGGAGAGGTTCAGTGCAAGCAGGAGTGAGGAGAGAGAGTAGTGGGGTGAGATGACAAAAATACATTACATACATGTATGAAATCGGCAAAGAATAGTAAAAAGCTGTTTAATCTCCATATGGCTCAGTGTAGTAAAGATTTCTTTGACCCTAATGGTCTTATCAGCCTGTATAATCTCATTTACAGAAATAAAAAAGTGAGGGATTCTGTAGAGGGATCCAGCAACATGGCTACTCTAGCTGGAAAACAAACACACCCTTAGTACTTACTTTTTTTTTTTTTTTGGTTTTTCGAGACAGGGTTTAGTACTCACTTTTAAAGTTAGTTTGTAGAAGGAATCACCCATGTTTGAAAGTGATACCTAATTGAGTGGCAGACAAAGTGACCAATCAAAGAAAGATTTGACGGAATAGGATGTGTCCAGCTCTCACAAGAGAAAGGAAAGGGAAGCTACTTAAGGGAGCAACAGAGAGAGGGGGGGAGGCAATTTAACTGGGAGAGTTTTACAGAGACAGGTTGAAGAGAGAACAAGCCAGAGAATGAGAAGGAACCAGAGGATTAGAACAGATTGCTAGAGTTAGGGGCCAAGTAGACCAATTCAGTCAGAGTCGGAGAGAGAAACCAGATTGAATCAGTCAGCTTGGAGAGGAGTTTGAACCAGAACAGCTGAGTTAAACCAGCCAGCCAGAGTTCAGAAAGAGCTAGAAAGGGTAAGCTTATTCAGCAGTAAGTGTCAGAGACTGAAAACATCTAGGCCTACATTAGATTGTATGGCGGCTAGGAGGAGGACTAGGCCCAGGTTAACAGATGGAGGCAGCGAGCCTCCAAGACAACAATTACAGAGACAAATAAAAGTTGCTTTTACAGGATTTCTGATCCACAACACTCAGGAGGTAGAGGCAGGAGGATCTCTGTGAGTTCAAGGCCAGCCTGGTCTACAGAGTGAGTCTCAGGACAGCCAGGGCTACACAGAGAAACCCTGTCTCCAAAAACTACAACAAAAACAAAACAAGGAAGCAAGTTGTATCACTGAGTCTTGGCTAGTGTCGGGCCAGCCTGGTGAATTGGGCATCGAGAAGGACACAAGAGGGTTGGCCGAGTGACTCATTGGGAAGCACTTGCCTAGCATGCGTGAGCAACAAGGACTCAAGAACCAATGACATGAAGAATCATCCAGGAACAAAAGACAGAATTCTGTGTGTGCCACGAGTTGGGCATACAGATGGTGACCGAAGAGACTCAGAGGCCAGAGGCCTTTAATCCCAGCACTCAGGGAGCAGAAACAGGCAGAGATCTCTGTCAGTCAGAGGCCAAACTGTCTAAGTAGGAAGCTCCAGTCTGGCCAGAGCTGCACGTTGAGACCCCGTGTCAACAAAACAAACAATATAGAAATGACGGAATTGAGAGACAGCTCAGTGGGTGGGAGTGCTCGCTGCTCTTTCAGAGATATGGAGCTCAGTCGCCAGCATCTGCTTCCAGCGGCTCCCAGCTGCCTGTTAACTCCAGTTCCAGGGGATCTGATACCCTCTTCTGGCCTCTGTAGGCGTCCACCCAGAACATGGCATTCACTCACACAGATGCATAAACATAAATAAAAATAAATTTTAAAAATAATAAAAGAAAGGCACCAAGAAATGAAACACACCCAAGAGCCTGGATGTGGATCACAGTTATCAAAAGGTTTTTTTCTTTTGTTTTGTTTTTTTTAAGGGTTCCCGAGACAGGGTTTCTCTTTGTAACAGCCCTGGCTGTCCTGGACTCACTCTGTAGACCAGGCTGGCCTCGAACTCACAGAGATCTGCCTGCCTCTGCCTCTCGAGTACTGGGATTAAAGGCGTGTGCCACCAAGTGCTATTACAGACAGTTTCGAACCGCCAGGTTGGTGCTGGGATTTGAACCCGGTCCTTTGGTGCTCTAAACCTTTGATCATCTCTCCAGCCCCTCAAAAGGCTTTTTTTTTTAAATGCCAACCAGTCTCATACTTTGTTTTTGCTGCCACCTCAGGTCTTGACTGTATACACGCGCAGGGGTACAGCTGCTTCTCGGTCTCCAGCTTCTCTCGATGCTTGGTGAGCCACGGCGCATGGCGCTGGTCTTCCTGAGCCACAGGTCCAGAGGCTCATACTCCTACCTAGCCCTTGTAGAATTTCCTGAGGTTTTCTTTTTGAGTCTGGTTAATGGCAGAGGGGATATGGGCGATGGAGAAGCTGGGACAACTCCACCTTTAGTCGTTTCAGCGGCTCCTCCTCCTCCTCCTCCTCCTCCTCCTCCTCCTCCTCCTCCTCCT
>CAJQZJ010033983.1:0-20065 GCA_907164525.1 Lophiomys imhausi | reverse complement strand
CTTTTTTTTTTTTTTTTTTTTTTTTTTTGGTTTTTCGAGACAGGGTCTCTCTGTGTATCCTTGGCTGTCCTGGACTCACTTTGCAGACCAGGCTGGCCTCGAACTCACAGTGATCCGCCTGCCTCTGCCTCCCAAGTGCTGGGATTAAAGGCGTGCGCCACCACCGCCCGGCTCCTTGATTGCTTCTAATGCACACCTAACTTTCTTCACTTTTGATTTTGTTTTTTTGGGGGGGTTTGTTTGTTTGTTTTTCAAGACAGGGTTTCTCTGTGTAACAGTCCTGACTGTCCTGGACTCACTCTGTAGACCAGGCTGGCCTTGAACTCACAGAGATCCACCTGCCTCTGCCTCCCGAGTGCTGGGATTAAAGGTGTGCGCCACCACACCTGGCTACTTTCTTCACTGTTACACAGTTCAGGGTGCAACTTGTTACTAAATGGTGCACCCCACAATGGGCTTGCTCTTCTATAACAATAAAAAATCAAAACAATTCCCCATAGTCATACCCATATGTCTATCTCATCTAGATAATTTCTCATTCAAACTCTCTTCCCAAGTGATACCAGATTGTTCCTAAGTTGACAACTGAAACTAACCAGCTCACCTGTGCAGCTGAGACAGAGACATGTATTTTATTGCAAAAATCTGAGGCTATGTTTATAGGATTCGCTGGTCTTTTTTTTTTTTTTTTTTTCTCGAGACAGATGGATTTGCTGAACTTAAGTATTTCCTTCCCCAGATGTTCTAGGCAGAATAGGGTCACTCAAGGTAATCTATTCAAAATTCAGTCCCCCTGCTCTTGGTAAGTAAAATGATAAGAATGAGGTGAGAAAGCAGGATCTTGACTTCTAACCTGGACTTGGGCTACCATCCTCTCCAGCAGTGAAAGCAGGCAAGGAGAGCAGATGAGGACCTGCCTTCTCACAGGGCTTCCAGGAGGCTTCTGTTCAGATTAGACTCCAGAGCTGAAGCACATAAATTGGTTTTGCCACCAACACCATTTCTCTAGTCTGGGGATGCAGCTCAGTTGGTAAAGTATTGGACTCTCATTCATGCAGCCCTGGATTTAATTCCCCGCAGCGCTTAAAAGAAAGCTTGGGGCTTGGGGCTCAGCAGTCAAGAGCACTGGCTGCTCTTCCAAAGGACCCGCAGTTTAAATCCCAGCACCCATAAGGCTGTTCACAGCTGTCTGTAATTGCTGGGTGTGGTAGTGCACACCTTTAATCCCCAAACCCTGGGGGCAGAGGCAGGTGGATCTCTGTGAGTTTGAGACCAGCCTGGTCTACAGATGAGTCCAAGCCAGGGCTACATAGAGAAACCCTGTCTGGAAAAACTAAAAAAAGACATGGTTTCTTCATGTAACAGAGCCCTGATTGTCCTGGACTGGCTTTGCAGATCAGGCAAGAAGAAAGAAAATTTTCTTTTCTTTTTTTTTTTTTTTTTTTGGTTTTTTGGGGTTTTTTTTGAGGCAGGGTTTCCTCGAACTCGAAAAGATCCACCTGCCTGTGCCTCCCAAATGCTGGGATTAAAGGCATGTGCCACCACTGCCCAGCTGAAGAAAAATTTCTTAAGCAAACAGTCTACAGCGTATGAAAGCAAACTCCTCTCTGACTGGTGTCTTGTGCTTTGAGTGAGAATGTCCTGCATAGGCTCTGGCGTTCGAAGGCTTGGTTCTCAGCTGTTGGTGACGATTGGAGAGGTCTAGGAAGTGTGGCCTTGCTGGAGGAAGTACTTCACTGGGGTTGGGCTTTGAGGTTCTTATTTATTTTATTATTGAGTCAAAATGTGGTCTGGAACTCACAGAAGCCCTCCCCTCAATTTCCAAAAATAGTTTTCCTGTTTTTCTCTCCCCTTCCTTCTCCTTTTCTCCTCCTTTTGTGTGTATATGTGTGAGGGTTAGCAGTTGGGGGTTTTGGTGTGTGTATTATGCTTTTTGTTGCTTTCTGTACGCATTGTGGTTTGTTGTTACATTTGTTTATTTAGGGAACATGTATCTCCTCACTAGAGAGCAAGGGAGGACCTTGAATTTCTGAGGAGGCGACTGCCTTCACATCCATATCCCCTGTGCTGGGATCATAGGTGTGCACCTCATGCTGGATTCTGAAAGAGGGTTTTGTTTGTTTGGTTTGGTTCTTTTTCAGTAGTTTTTTTTTTTTTTTTGGTTTTTTGAGACAGGGTTTCTCTGTGTAACAGCTCTGGCTGTTCTGGTCTCACTTTTGTAGACCAGGCTGGCCTCGAACTCTCAGAGATCCGCCTGCCTCTGCCTCCCAAGTGCTGGAATTAAAGGCGTGAGCCACCACCGCCCGGCTTTTTTTGCTTTTTTTAAGACAGGGTTTCTCTGTATATCCTTGGCTGTCCTGGACTCGCTTTGTAGACCAGGCTGGCCTCGAACTCACAGAGATCCGCCTGCCTCTGCCTCCCAAGTGCTGGGATTAAAGGCGTGCACCACTACTGCCCGGCCCTTTTTTCAGTAGACTTGATCTTTTATTTTTAAATGATGATGTGTGATGATGATGATGATGATGATGTGTATGTGATGATGTGTGTGATGATGTGTGTGTGTGAGATGATGTGTGTGTGATGATGATGGTGTGTTTGTGTGCATGTGTGTGCAGGTACACAGTGCCATGTTATGCATTTGGAGGACAGAGGACAACTTATAGGGTTTGGTTCTTTTCTTACACTCTTGATCCCCAGGATTGAACTCAGGTTGTCAAGCTTATAGACCAACACTTTACCCAATGAGTCATTTCTCTGGCCCAGAGTTGATATTTATTAGGAATGAATTTTTGAGGTTGTTTTGCCTTAGGGAGAGTGTTATTTGTTTTGGCTTTTTGTTACTGGCTTTTGTTTCTTTTCCTCCTTTTTCTTCCTCTTCTTTTTATTCTTATTCTTATTCTTTTTTCAAGACAGGGTTTCTCTGTGTAGCCCTAGCTGTCCTAGAACTCACTCTGTAGACCAGGCTGGGCTTGAACTCACAGAGATCCACCTGCCTTTACCTCCCGAGTGCTGGGATTAAAGGAGTGTGACACCACGCCCAGCTGGCCTTTAACTCTTGATCCTCAAAGTAGCTGCAGTTCCAGACTCATGTCATCAAGCCCAGCCTGAAAGAGCTTTATTTCTCAATGAATTAGTTTCATTAGACAATTTCAATTCTGCTTACTCTTTATAAGCTTGGGAACTGATTAGTATTCATGTTTTTTTTCTTTTATCTAAATCCCTTTCTAAAAAATTAGGCCATGACAGCTTGCCAAGGGAAAAAAAAGGTTCTGCACAAACCATCATTACTAAGATCTGACTAAATGTCCCAGTGGTGTTGAGTAACCTCAGAGATGCAGCTCCTCTTATGATTCTGTCTGGAGATGGAGACATTGGAGACCTACCGGTTGCCAGGAACTTCAGTTACTTTATCAGCCAATGGAATCCCATTTCTCTTACTGCTGAGATATGAAGCAGAGCTGTAGGCATCCACAAAACCGCATCAGCCTCTATGGAGGATAGACAAAAAGCAAGGGGAGAGAAAACATATCCACTGTGCTAAGGACAATGCTGTCTGTTCTATGAGCAGAGTTTTATTCTCACAATGACTTCATTGCACACATTTGACAAAAGGGAAAATTGACTGTCCATGGACTTAGGAAATAGCCAAAAGCACTGGGAAACTCATTAGTTGGTAAATTGGCAGGATGTAGGAAAACACTGTTTCTCCCACAATGCCCCCTTGCATGGTAGTGCCTGCTGGTTCAAAAGTTTGCAAAGCACATGAACATACCCTGAGCATCCTTCTGAAATTTATCTTGTCTCTTTGGTGTCCCATTCAATCTTACTACTCTCAGTCTTCCTCCCCTTACTCCATCCAACTTGGCCAATATTGAGCCCCTTTGTCCAGTGACCGTTTGCCTACATCTCTGGTTCAGACTGGCTCTCAGTTTTAGATTAATTGTAATTTGCTTTCTATTCTTTTGCTTCTAGACCTACAGAGGAGTACATTCACATCTAATATCCACTGGCTGGTCTGTGGAACTGGACCATGCTTCCTGCAAGTGACGTCTGGCTTCGGTGTCACAGTGAAGTCAGGTAAGCAAGTGAGAGCTAGAAAAGCATGGTGCAAAAGCAAGACATGAGCTGGGCATGGTGGCTTACACCAATAAACCCAGCACTCAGAAGGCGGAGGCAAGAGGAGTCCTAAGAGTTCAAAGTCAGCCTAGGCTACATAGCGAGTTTCAGACCAGCTCAGAATACAGGGTGCCCTGTCTCAAAAACAACAACAGCAAAACCCAACAACAAAGAAAATCCAGAAAAAGGCAGATAAAAGCAGTATAGACCCATCTAGGAGCTACATACTATGAGTAGCTAAGTGGTTTGATTTTACTGTTAAAGACTAACAAAAACTAGAGACTGGGGTGCAGCTCAGTTGGTGAGTTTTTGGTTGGCATTCATAAAGCTCTGGCTTGAATTCCAGCACCACATAAAACCAGGTATGGTCTATAATCCTAACACTAAGGGCAAGAAGATAAGAATTTTGAGATGGAGGTTACATGACAAATTCTGGGCCAATCTGGGACATATGAATAAAAAAATTAATGGGGTGCTGAAGAAATGGCTCAGTGGTTAAGAGCACTGTTCCTTCCAGAGGTCCCGAGTTCAATCGCTGGCAACCACATGGTGGTTCATAATCATCTATAGTGGAATCTGATGCCCTCTTCTGGAGTGCATGAAAACAGAGCACTCATGTACATTAAATAAATAAATCTTTTTAAAAATTAATGGGAATTTGTTTTAATAAGTATTAGATTCTAAGGGGCTGGGAAGCTGGTTCAATTGGTAGCCCCCCCCCCCACACACACACACACACACAAGGTGAGAACCTGAATTCAGGTCTCTAGTTCCCACTCAAAAGTCAGGTGCAGTAGCACATGTCTGTGATTCTGTCCTTGGTGTTAAGGGTGGAAAAACAGACTCAGGTAAATATGTGGAGCTCATTAGCTAGCCAGCTTAGCCAACCAGTGAGCTCCAGGTTCAATGAGGCACCCTGTATTTAAAACAAAAACAAAACAGAGAGGAAGACTTCTGATGCTGACCTCTGGCCTACACACTCACACTCAAACACATATGTACACACCAATATGAACATGTGTATTACATGTTCACATAGTTGATTTTAGGGCTGGGTAGAATGCTTGGGCAGTGTTCACAATATTCACAAAGCTCTGTGCTCATCCCCAGCACCAAACAAAACCGAGCACAGTCACAGAAGCCTGTTATCTCAGCACTCGGGAAGTGGAGGAAGAAGGGTTAAAAATTTAAGATTGCTGTCTGCCCCATAGCAATTTTCAGGTTAGCCTTAGATACATGAGACCACATCTCAAATGTTTTGTTTTTAAAATAAAACTCCTTTTCATATTCTTGACTGACTTGCTTCATGGTGGGAGGAATTAGCACCATTGTGTTCAACTGTCCAGAGAGAGTTTCTGAGGTTCCTGCTGGAAATTTAAAGTAAAATAGCAGAAAAGGGACTTAAACTCTTTCTCCCAAGGGAATCTCTGGCGCAAGTCAAAGTCAGCAGGGCTGAGCATAATCTGTGAGACCCACTGTCTAGCTACACGGCCCCGATAAGACCTTGAAACATCTATTCCCTGGGGATGAAGCCGGGCCAACTAGACCTGGCTTTGATCCAGGTTTTAATACCACATCTACTTTGTCTTTTTCTCTCAGCTGTGCTAGAAGCCAAGGAAAATACAAATGTTTCTTTTATTCTCCTGCCATAATAGGAGAGCCAGGCCCAAGCCCTTCCTGTGGGGCTGGTTCCTCTTCACTGGGCCTACTTGTGCTCTATGATTGTCATCTTACTCCTGGGCCTTCCAAGGGCAGAAAGTGGCCATGCTCGGGACAACATGATACACAGCCACCTAGAGTCTTTGTTGTTGTTGTTAATTTAAAATTTATTTTGAAACATTTATTCATTTATCTGTTGTATGTGCAGGCATTTTGTCTGCATATATGTCTGTGTATCATGTGTGTGCCTGGTGTTCAAAGAGGCCAGAGAGCGTATACGACCCCCTAGGGCTGTATAACTGACAGCTATGAGCCACCATGAGAGTGCTGGGAACTGAACTCGGGTCCTCTGGAAGAGAAACTAGTGCTCCTAACCACCAAGCTGTCTCTCCAGCTTTCCACCAAGATTCTTTTTTTTTTTTTTTTTTTCGAGTCAAGGTTTCTCCGTGTAGCTCTGGCTGTCCTGGACTCACTTTGTAGACCAGGCTGGCCTCGAACTCACAAAGATCTGCCTGCCTCTGCCTCCCAAGTGCTGGGATTAAAGGCGTGCGCCACCACCGCCTGGCTTCCACCAAGATTCTTGAGGAGGGGAGAGTGATTTGAAGTCATCTACAGGGAGACAAGAGCCCACATGAAGCTTCGTTCGTGCTTTCAGATGATAAGCAGATTCCCAGAGAAGCCTAATGGGCCAGAACCAGGGACTTATTCCTGCGTATACAGGGCACACTTCCTGGAGACATCTAGGAACTCGTGTGTGAGGCTCAGAGGGAAGGCACTGTAGCGGGATAAAGTCATGGATAGGTGAGGGTCATGACATAGTACGCAGGAATAACTGTACTTACAGGCTAGAGGCCTGAAGATGTTCAAATCCCGAGAAAGAAGCTGAAAATGTTTGCAGGCTTTGTTAGCATAGGAGGCTGACTTCATGCAAGAGAAGGATAGGGACCCTGCTTGAGTTTAATCTCACCCACAAAGTAATTCCTCGTGTGACGGCGTTTTGCTGTTGTTTTAATGTGTATTGGTGTCTTCCCTGCTCGTATGTCTGTTCACCACATGCATGTAGTGCCTGAGGAGGCCAGAAGAGGATGTTGGATCCCTGGGACTGGAGTACAGCTGGGAGCTGCCGTGTAGGTTCTGGGAATCCAAATACGGTCTGAGAGCAGACAGTGCCCTTAACTGCTGGCCATCTCTCAGGCCATTAGCACTAGATTAGACCTGACACCACTCCCTATTTCTGTGTCTTCCCCCACTTCCCCTCCTCCTGTCCTCCTGGGCATTAAACCCAGGACTTCCTACGTGCTAGGCAAGTGTCCTGCCATGGGGCTATGCTCCCAGCCTCAGTTTTCTAGAGTTTTCCCCTCTCCCCCATGTAACAAGACTTTTAAATTATCCAATATTCTGATTTATTTTGCTGGACTTAATACCTCCACCTCCCTATCACCCCTCGTTCCCTTCAACCCCAACCCTAGGTGGGAGAGAGAGACGGTTAGAGGGAGAAGGGACGTAGGTCTCTTTGAGCTACTTCCTGCTGATTAGGGTCATACCAGTGAACCAGGAGACAGCGGCAGGAAGAACAAGCAGCAATTTGGGGGAGCACCAGCAACTGGGAGAGCAGCAACCGCTTTCTACCTTGTAGCCCTTTCTCTTCTTCACAGAGCTTTCTCCTACTTCTTTGTAGAGCCTTTTCTCTTACTTCTCTGTAGAGCGTCTTTACTTTACTTCTTTGTGGAGCTCCTTCTCTTTTCTCTTTGTAGTCCCCTTCTCCTCAGGGTCCTGGCCTTTTATTCCTCTCTCCCAAGTCCTCAGAGTTAAACTTGCTCAGCTGGTTAAGCCTCGCCCCTGCTAGCTCACAAGACTGTTAATACTTTATACCTGTGACTTTTTTTGGTTTTTCAAGACAGGGTTTCTCTGTGCTGTCCTGGACTCACTTTGTACCCCAGGCTGGCCTCGAACTCACAGTGATCCACCTGCCTCTGCCTGCCTCCCAAGTGCTGGGATTAAAGGCCTGTGCCACCATGCCCGGCTGTACCTGTGTCTTACGAAGCTCACCTGGGTTTAAACAAAAACATTCTCACAATTGCTTTTTTAATAAACTCCTACCACACCCCTGAGACAAGATTTCTCTGTGTAGCCCTGGCTCTCCTGGTACTCAAGGCCACTCTATAGACCAGGCTGGCCTTGAACTCATAGAGATCCGCCTGCCTCTGCCTCCCGAGTGCTAGGATTAGAGTAGTGCACCACCACGTCAGCCTTTCTAGAGTATGTTTAACTTGAAAACAAATATTCTACTTTAGAAAACAAATTGACATTTATACTGACTTGAAAGGGCAGTGGCATTTTGGGGAATTACTAGGCTCAAATAGCTTTTAAGGATTAGGGAACAAATGAACCTGCCAGATGACATTTTTTTTTTTCCTCAAGGGAGGGATGGGAAAAGGAGAGAAGGTTATTTGGATTCTCAGTCTCTGCTGAGAATGTGCTTTTCTTGGTTCTGTGTTTGGCATGGTGCCAAGGGGACTGTCAGCCCACAGGTAACCATTGTTAACTTCCTGTTGGAGAGTGGACTATTAAGGGAAATATTAAAAGCCTGTTACAAGCTCATAAAACTTTCAAGGGCAAAGAAATACAAGACCTGTGTAACCTGCTTCACTCAGGCAGAGATAGAAGATATTAGGACCCACTGAATTTTAAGCAAAAATTACTATATACATAAAATATTTTTTAATTAAAATAACAAAAAAAAAACCCAGCAAATGTTCTCAACTGCTGAGCCATCTCTCCAGCCTGTAGTGGATTTATTTATTTATTTATTTATTTGTGTGTGACAGGTCAGAAGGTGCCTGAGATTCGGGGAGAAGAGAGGCTTCCCTGATGAAAATCAAATGAGGACCATACAGTAGTGAGAGGACAGAATCCTAACCACACATCACAGAGGATAGCCCAGTTACACTTTAATTAAAAACAAAACAAAACAAAAAAAAGCCTATCATTCTAGCGCTTTGGACCCAGAGGCCGGAGGATCAGGAGTTCCAGGTCTTCTCCAACCAAGCATGATGGCACACACCTGTAATCCCAGCGCCCAGGAGACAGAGGCGAGAAGACTGCTGTGAGTTTGAGGACAACACGGTGAGTTCTAGGCAGCAGGATGCTATCTCAAAAACAAAAACACACTGGAAAGGCAAGAGGATCACAAGTTCAAGGTCAGCCTCTTCTACATAGTAAGTTTGAGGCCTCATAAGCTACATAAGACTGTCTTTCAAAACAACCAACAACACTGATGGCAAGAAAGACAGCTTCTGGAGGCTGAGAAACTTTTCCTTCTGTTTTGTTTCCAGATTTATTTTATTTCGTTTTATAACGTTTTGCTTTTTGAGACAGGGTCTCTCTCATATAACCCAGACTGATCTCGAGCTAACTGCACTGGAGCACGGCTTTCAATCCCTTCCTTGGGCTGGGATTAGAGATGTGAATGACCCATCCTACCCCGCAGCAGGACTTCCTCCAACTGGGTCTGCTGACTGGTCCAATCCCTTGCTCCTCAGTGGACCTCCCGCTGTCTTTTGTGGCCCTCCCACACAGTGACTTTCCTCTCCCTGCTTCCTGCCCATCTCCCACTTCTCCTTTTTTTCCCCACTCATGCCTAAAGACAAAAATGGCTGCAGGTATGCTGCAAGCTGAAGCAGGCCTGAGCAGAGAAGCCTTAGTTATGTTAAAACTTAAGTAGGAGCCGGGCGTGGTGGCTCACGCCTTTAATCCCAGCACTTGGGAGGCAGAGGCAGGCGGATCTCTGTGAGTTCGAGGCCAGCCTGGTCTACAAAGCGAGTCCAGGACAGCCAGGGCTGTTACACAGAGAAACCCTGTCTCGAAAAACCAAAAACCAAAAACAAAAAAAAACAAACAAAAAAAAAAAAACTTAAGTAGGTTTCAACAAGATCTGCCTCTGCCTCCCTGGGATTAAAGGCCTGGGCCACCATGCCTAGCTTCAACAAAAAAAACTACCCTGAGACTCAAGGAATCATACAGTCATGGACAAAACTGACAAAACAGGGGTGGAGAGACAGCTCAGAGGTTAAGAGCACTGGCTGCTCTTCCAGAGGTCCTGAGTTCGATTTCCACCAACCACATGGTGGCTCATAACCATCTATAATGGTTTCTGGTGCCTTCTTCTGGCCTGCAGGCATACTTGCAGACAGAACATTGTATATATAATAAGTAAAAAAAATCTTAAAAACAAAACAAAAAACTGACAAAACAGCTTTCCTGTCTGTGGCTCAGACATCGTCAACCTTGCTGATCGCTCAAGTTCAAATGCTTTGGATGGAGGCACAGCTCTGGAAGAACACATGAGTTGCACACACAGGCCCTGGGTGCTATCCAATTCCACAGAACAGGTACAGCCAGGCGTGGCTGTGCACACACCTTTAATCCCAGCACTCGGGAGGCAGAGGCAGGCAGATCTCTGTGAATTCAAGAAGGGTAGCATGGTCTACAAAAGAGAGAGGGAGAGAGGGGGAGAGAGAGGAATAGAGAGGGAGAGGGAGAGAGAGAGAGGAAGAGAGAAAGAGAGAGAGGGAGAGAGAGAGGGAGAAAGAGGGAGAGAGAGGGAGAGGGAGAAAAAGGAATAGAGAGGGAGAGAGAGGGAAAGAGAGGGAGAAAGAGAGAAAGAGAGGGAGAGAGAGAGGGAAAGGGGGAGAGAGAGGGAGAGAAAGGAATAGAGAGAGAGGGGGAGAGGGAGAGAGGGGGAGAGAGAGGAATAGAGAGGGAGAGGGAGAGAGAGGGAGGAAGAGAGAAAGAGAGAGAGGGAGAGAGGGAGAAAAAGGGAGAGAGAGGGAGAGGGAGAAAAAGGAATAGAGAGGGAGAGAGAGGGAAAGAGAGGGAGAAAGAGAGAAAGAGAGGGAGAGAGAGAGGGAAAGGGGGAGAGAGAGGGAGAGAAAGGAATAGAGAGAGAGGGGGAGAGGGAGAGAGGGAGGAAGAGAGAAAGAGAGGGAGAGAGAGAGGGAGAAAGAGGGAGAGAAAGGAAGAGAGAGAGAGAGAGAGAGAGAGAGAGAGAGAGAGAGCCTTTACCTGGTCTCTGCTACTTTAGCACAATTAAAGCACTTTTTTTTTTGGTTTTTTGAGACAGGGTTTCTCTGTGTAACAGCCCTGGCTGTCCTGGACTTGCTTTGTAGACCAGGCTGGCCTCGAATTCGAACACACAGAGATCTACCTACCTCTGCCTCCCGAGTGCTGGAATTAAAGGCCTGGGCCACCACACCCTCAATTAAAGCTCTTAGTGATAGTTTAAATGTCCTATTTTATGATTAATTTTGTTCTCATATTGTATTTTATCTGATAAAAGAGGTGAAAATAAATAAAAGAACAATCAGTCGTATTTCTACTATTCAAAATTAATAAATTAATTCCTCTTTCTTTTTCTTTTCTTTTTTCTTTTTTGTTTCAGAAAGGGTCTTTTTTTTTTTTTTTTTGGTTTTTCGAGACAGGGTTTCTCTGAATATCTGTGGCTGTCCTGGACTCGCTTTGTAGACCAGGCTGGCCTCGAACTCACAAAGATCCGCCTGCCTCTGCCTCCCAAGTGCTGGGATTAAAGGCGTGTGCCACCACCGCCCGGCTCAGATAGGGTCTTTTTATATAGCCCTGGCTATCCTGGAACTCACTCTGTAGACCAAGCTGACCTCAAATTCTCAGAAAACCTCCTGTGTGGGTTCTGGTTACAGAATTCCCAGCCTGCTCAGGTATCAGGCTCCTTGCTGCGGGAAGGTACTGGCTAAAAAGGCTAGGCACACAAAGAGGTGGCCACAAGGGTGGCGGGTAAGACGGTGTGAGAGAGGAGGAGTGTGCACCCCAACAGGGCTAGCCCTCCAGGCTGAGGCAACTAGGCAGGAGCTGGTGGTGTTCAGGACAAACGGCTGAGCCTTGGCAGACCCCCAGTTTGTGGGGTGGCCTACTCAAGCAGGGAGCCTGGCTAGGCCGCTGGTGGCAGCAACAAGGCCGAGAGGAGCCCCAGCTAACATCCGTAGGAGACCTAGCTGGGTGGCGATGGCCAGGCAGGAGCCTGGGGCCCATTGGAGCCTAGCAAGCCAGGCAGCCAGCTTTGGCAGATCCTTCATGGAAGGAAAAGCACTCCCCCCACCTCTAAAACAAACAAACTCAGACATTCATCTTGGAGGCATGGAGAAAAAAAGGGAAGTTTATTCTGGGAATCGGTATTATATACCTTTGTGTACTGGGGAGGGGCTTGGGAAGTGGATATGTTTGATTTGATGGGTATTGTCCAATCAGAAGAAAGAAAATGGAATAGCTAATTAATTCCTGGGCAGTAATGGAGGGTGGGGAAATCCAGGAAGGCTAGAGGCCTAGACTGAATTGAGAGCCATGGTACCAACAGAGCTCATTAGCATGGGAAACTCAGAGGAGGATTAGGTGTGTGACACATCTCAGGGGATCTAGGATCCCCAAATCAAAGGAAAGAGAGTGTTCCACCAAACAGGGGAGTCTGTCATTCTAGCACCTGGCTCAGGGATCTTTTGGCAATGCCAGACTTCCACCTTGTCAGCAGAAATTCCCACACACCTGCCTTTGTCTACCAAGTGCTGGGATTAAAGGTGAACACCACACTGCCCAGCAAAGTTAATTCCTGTAGCCGGGTATGGAGGCGCACGCCTCTAATCCCAGCACTAGGGAGGCAGAGGCAGGTGGATCTCTATGAGTTCAGGGCCAGCCTGTTCTACAGAGTGAGTCCAGGACAGCCAGGAATATACAGAGAAACCCCGTCTCAACTCCCCCCCCCCAAAAAAAAAGAAAACCTGAAATGAATTCCTGTTCCTATTTTGGCTCATTTGCTTTCAGTCTTTTCTCATATTGTGCCACTTCTAAAAATATTTCTCCATTTCCTGTGTTTGTCTCCTTCAGACTGCTATTCTTTAGAAACTATTAAAAGGATGGAAGATGGCTCAGAACTTTAGCCGGGCAGTGGTGGCGCACGCCTTTAATCCCAGCACTTGGGAGGCAGAGGCAGGCGGATCTTTGTGAGTTCGAGGCCAGCCTGGTCTACAAAGTGAGTCCAAGACAGCCAGGGCTACACAGAGAAACCCTGTCTCGAAAAACCAAAAAAAAAAAAAAAAAAAAAGAAACACTAGCTTTTCTTCCAAAAGACCTGGGTTTGATTCCCAGCACCCACACAGCAGCTTATAACAATCTGTAACTCTAGTTCCAAAGGATTTGATGCCCTCTTCTGGCCTCCACAGGCACCTGGCCCATAAGTGGTGGACAGACAAAATATAAAAACTAATAAACAACAATAATAATAACAACAAATAGTCCAGTGGCAGAGTGATTGTCTGGAACTCATAAAACCCTACGTTTAATCCTTGGTGCCAAAAACATAAAAAAAATAAATAGAAAAAATTCAGCCAGGCGTGGTGGTGCACATTTTTAATCCCAGCATTCAGGAGGTTAGAGGCAGGAGGATCTTTGTGAGTTCAAGGCCAGCCTGGTCTACAAATCAAGTCCAGAACAGTCATGGCTGTAACACAGAGAAACCATATCTCGAAAAAAAAACAAAATTAAAAAGTCCCTGAGGGAATGGTGGCTTTTGCCTACCCCACAGAGCCTAGCTATAATGTGATATATGATTTGATATCCCTCATTAGGGCCTCTAGGGGAGGAAATGCTAGAAGAATAGGTACAATGCCTTCTCAACTGTTTAAACATTAGGAGGGTAAAAGTCTCTGAGAAATGCAGGTCAGTAAGTGCACGGTTTGAGATGCTATCAGGAGTATTACCCATGATAACTTTGGGGATGAGAAGGAGGGTGGATTGGGCTAAAATTTCTAGGGCTTGGGGCTAGAGACTGAGTTTGGTTCCCAGCACCCACATCAGGCAGTTCTCCAACTCCAGGGCATGCAATGCCTTTAGAAGTTCCACTGGGCACCCGCAGAGGTGCCATACACTCAAGCATACATATACACATCAATAATTTAAAAATTAATGAAAACAAAGTAAAAGGAGTATTTTTTGTTTCTCCAAGGCAGGTTTTTTGTTGTTGTTGTTGTTGTTGTTTTGCGGGGGGATAGGGTGACAGGGTCTGTGTACCCTTGGCTGTCCTGGATTCCCTTTGTAGACCAGGCTGGCCTTGAACCCATAGAGATCCACCTACCTCTGCCTCCCAAGTGGTGGGATTAAAAGTGTGCACCACCACACCTGGCTAAGACAGGATTTCTTAGTGTAGCCCTGATGGAACTAGCTCTGTAGACCAGGCTGGCCCTGAACTCAGAGATCTGCCCCCCTCTGTCTCGTGATTAAAGGCGTGCATCACCACGGCCCTTCGAAAATAAATCCTTTAAAAAAAAAAAAAAGATTTCCAGAGCTAGAAAACTAAAGTTAGACCTCTCTTGGGACTTCGGCCTCTCCCATCCCCAAGTCTCTTGCTGCCTAAGGGAGTGGCCACCCACTCAAACTATTCTGGCAGATACTCCAATACACCTCCCTTCTTCACGGAAAGATTTCTTCCCTTCTGCAGCATGCTTTTCCTGCTATGACCATGAGCTACAAACCCTGCTCTTTGCTCACACTTCATGCGTCTTCAGCCAGAAACACAAGCCAAGTGAGCCAATCTGACAGCTTCATGCACTGACCCCTCAGCACCATACAGACTTATCAAGGCTAGACTAACCACAAGCTCAGCATTTATCCCCAGGGATAATTTGAGTTTGGAGTGTAGGGATTAAAATCATTCTTCTAAAGGGGCAAAGCTGCAAAGTTCGAGGCAGGGGAGCTGCTGATTGTGCTGCGGGCGGTCCTGCCTCGCAAGTGAAACTACACTTAAAGAACGAGGCCTCTGGCCCAGATGAGCAGAAAGATTCTAAAGGCAGGCAGTGTAACCAGCCCTCCTGGTTCCAGCCATCTTTGGATTCCTGCCTAACTCTACTGCAATTCTAAGAAACTGCCAAATTCCTACCTGTGCCTATCTAATTGCATTTCTGTCCTGAGAAAAGTGTCCTAGTGCAGTATCTTCCTCTACTTTCCCAGGTTCTAAAATTAAATTTCCACACCGCCCTTCCCTTGCTAAATAAAATTCCTCTCTAAAGCCCTAGGAGAGATTAATCCAACTGGCCACTAGGAGAAATTCACACTGAGATACAGGCAACTCCTAAGTTTCTTCTAGTTGATAATGAGGAGCTGGCCACTTGTAGAGACAGGGAGCAGATGCCTCCAAAATTCTGCTGGGAGCTTAAACTGTTCTAAACAAGCACAGAAAGAGAGCTGTAGAAAAGTCTCTGTCTCTACATATTGCTCTTGCCAGGGACCAAAGTTCAGTTCCCTGCACCTCCATCAGACAGCTGCCTGTGACTCCAACCCCAGGGGAGCCAGGGAATCCAGTGTACTCCTCACATGTGCAGAGACACATCTTTTTTTTTTTTTTTTTTAAAGATTATTTATTTATTGTGTATACATTGTTCTGCCTGCATGTACGCATTCACTCCAGAAGAGGGCACCGATCTCATTGTAGATGGTTGTGAGCCACCATGTGGTTGCTGGGAATTGAACTCAGGACCTTTGGAAGAACAGCCAGTGTTCTTAACCTCTGAGCCATCTCTCCAGCCCATCTTTTTTTTTTTTTTTTAATGTTTAAAAATTGTCAAAACAAAACTCAAGGCCAACCAGGACAGCCAGAATTGTTACACAGAGAGAGAGTTAGGCAACTTAGGAGTTGCCTGTATCTCAGTGTGAATTGCTCCTAGTGGCCAGTTGGAAAAAAAAAAAAAAAAAACTAAAAAGAACAGAAGAGCATCTCTGGGGTTTTGGCTTTGCAATTGGTCCGTTTATGACCAGGCAGTTCTGCTCCTGGTTGAATACCAAAGAGGGATGGATAAAACGTTCATATCACTCATAATTGTAAAAAATGGAGACAGTCCGCTGTCCACGGATGCAGGTTGGATGTGGTTAAGTATGTCTTCCAAGGCTTCATTGTGGTGATGCTGAGACCTTTAAGAGGTGGAACCTAGGGCTGGTTGTGGTAGCACACACCATATACTTGTACCCTCAGCACTCAGAAGGTGGAGGCAAGAGGATCAGAAGTTCAAGGCCACCCTAAGCTACATAATGAATTCAAAGACATCTGAACTATAAGAGACCTGTCTCAAAGCAGGGAGGGGTGATGGAGAGAAGGCTCAGTGGTTAGGAGCACTTGCTGTACTTACAGAAGCCCCAAGTTCAGTTCCAGTAACCACGTTGGGCATCTCACAACCACTCGTAACTCTAGCTCCAGGGGTCCAACAATGTATTCTGGATTTCCTGGATACCCACACTGATACAGGCACAGATCTACACATTCATACTAATTAATTAAAATCAGAAACATGGGCTTGGTGGTGCACACTTTTAATCCCAGCACTCAGGAAGCAGAGGCAGGCGGATCTCTGTGAGTTCAAGACCAGCCTGGTCTACAAAATGAGTCCAGGACAGCCAGAGATAACAGAGAAACCTAACTCAATTTGGCTTTGGAGTTTTTGTTGTTGTTATTCGTTTGTTTGTTTTGAGATAGGGTCTCATGTATTTTTGAGGGTTTTTGTTTTGTTTTGTTTTTTCCAGACAGGGTTTCTCTGTGTAACAATTCTGGCTGTCCTGGTTGGCCTTGAACTCACAGAGATCCGCCTGCCTGTGCCTCCCAAGTGCTGGGATTAAAGGTGTGCGCCATGACACCAGGCCATTACAGACAGAACTGCCATGTGAGTGCTGGGATTTGAACCTGGGTCCTTTGGGAGAGCAGCCAGTGCTCTTAACCACTGAAACATCTCTCCAGCCCCAGACAGGGTCTCATGTAAACCTTGAATTCACTACGTAGCCATAGTTTGAACTCCTGGTCTTCCTGCATCAACCTTCCAAGTGCTGGGATTACAGCACCAACCACCATGCCCAGCTACAAGTTCAATATTACATTGCTTTGAGGTCTCCTCTTAAGTGTCTGCCTTCCCTGGTGATCTAAAGCTCTGTGGTCTCATTTCCTTCTTTATTATTTTTTTATATTTATTTATTTATTTGTTATTTTAGGTGTATGAATGTTCTGCTTATTGTTTTGTATGTGCACTACATGTGAGCCTGGTGCCTGGGGAGGTCAGAAGAGGATTTTAAATTTCCTGGGACTGGCCGGGCGGTGGTGGCGCACGCCTTTAATCCCAGCACTCGGGAGGCAGAGGCAGGCGGATCTCTGTGAGTTCGAGGCCAGCCTGGTCTACAAAGCGAGTCCAGGACAGCCAGAGCTACACAGAGAAACCCTGTCTCGAAAAAAAAAAAAAAAAAAAACAAATTTCCTGGGACTGAAGTTACAGAGAGTTGTGAGCCACCATGCGGTCCTGGGAATCAGACCTGGGTCCTATGGAAGAGCAACATTTGAGGCCTGTTCCTTCAGCATAGCTGCAGAAATTCTGTTCTAAAACTCCATTTTTATAAAGGGTAAAAATAAGTTCAAGTTCTCAGACTCCACTCCCCAGATCCTAACAAAGGAGAAGTCCTGCTGGGTCAGGTTAACCATCCATCCTGACTTTGTTGTGATCCTATAGTTTTTTAAAAAGAAAAAAGACTGGTACTACCCTCCAACAGCACTCATTACTCCACCCCTTCAAACATTTTATACTTTCTGGCTCTGTAATAATGTTTCCACTTTCTACCTTGTATTGGGATTTGTTTGTGTGACTGCTTCTGGGCTGGAATGAAAGTCTTCCTAACACCAAGCACAGTACTTTGTTTATAACCAGCATGAAAGTAAAGATGATCTAGTTAAGGTAAGAAATCGATACAGGTGTAATAATGCAGATGTAGGAATATGAGCAGGTCTTCATTTCCACAGAACAGAACATCCCAGGGCTGACAGGGATATTGAGGATAAAGCTTGCTGAGCTATCTGAAGAGATTTAGAAACAATAATCCTTCCTTTCCTCTCATTTCCTCAGGCCTTCCCTCCAGCTAATGGTAATTTTGACTTTCACTATAAGAAAAACTGTAAAAATAATTAATTAAATTGTGTTAGGCGACATTTGTAGAAATAATTAAATTGTTTAACAGTATTTATACTATTGTTAATTGATTCGGCAGTTGTTAATCCTTAACCAGCCATTATAAATGAGTACACACAGACGCCATGTGGATTTTAACAAGCGTTGGCCTGAACTGAGCAATCTTGGCCCACCTAAGCTAGCTCTTAATTCTATTACCCAGATATGACCCCATATATACATACGTCCCCTTGGACTGCCATTCTCCACGGTATGCTAATGTTCCTGGCCATGGGAATGAGGTTCTTTTTTCTAGCCCATGATGCATGTCCTCCTTCTTCCTGCTCCTGGCTGGAATGTGCTAAACCTCTATCTAAAGTGCAGGCGTCCTGTTCTAATCTCAGGAAGTCCTGCCTTCCTATAATCTTTCTGCCCAGCTAATTGGCCATAAGCTACTTTTATTAACCAATCAAGAGACTGCCTCAGAAGGGGCAGTAATGCCATCTCAGCATTGAAATCAGCCTATCAGAAACAATGTTATTAGACCTTCCCTCAACAAAAAACTGATGCCTGGGAAAGTCAGACTGACTCCTGTTCAAACAGCACGTCAGTTGCAGAATCAAGACTAGGTCTGCTCTCTCAGGCCCTGCTGGCCTGGATCTTCTGCACAAGCCACAGGCTTGGAAGTGTGGAGGTGATTGCCAATGACCCTCCACACTTTCTTCAGGCTGAGCTTGGGTATACCTGTTATACATCCCAGACTCAGTTTGTTGGCCTATCAGCATGTCACAGCCTCTGCTAGCCTTAGATTGGACTCAGTTATCTTCATCTGTGTGAGGAGCTCGGGGATGTTCACAGGACAATTTACAGGTCCCAGATTAGTCATGAAGTCCTGCTTAATGATTTCAATGATGCTGAGCATGAAGGTGTGCATGATCTATTTCCAAGCTGTCACCTGGGCTGGCTGGATGACCCGATTTTACCTCCGGTCTGAACGTTCAGTGAGTGAAGTTGGAGTTCAGAGTGTAAACCTTACGGCTGCAGTCAGGTAGACCAGTCTTTCTTCTCTTGAACATGGTACAGCCAGATAATCCTTTGTACATACTGAGAATTCCAGCCGCACTCTGAGCCCAGAGGCTTGGACAACTAAAAATGTCTCCAGAACTGAGGAGATGGGTCAGTGGGTTAGAACGTTTGCTGCGCAAGATGATGTCTTCATGATCATCTTCAAGATGATCATGAAGCGGGCCCCCACATGCAATGCTGATGGCAGTGTTTTAAGGTAATGGTTCAACCCCCACCCAGCCTGAGTGTTGCTAGCAAATAAAAACCTTGAGTGTTTCTTTTAAGCCCTTTAAAGGCTGCTGAACACTCCTGGCTGCAGCTGTCGTGCATCATCTTTCTGAAAAAGTTCCCGTGCTAATCATCTGGGTGTTCTAGTCTCCGAGCAGTCTTCCCCTGTCATAAGCTCATATAAAATCCAACAAGTTCTTGCAGCGGGGCAGTATCTGAGATAGCTCCACGGTCTGAGGCAAGTCCAGCAGGTTTTTTGGTTGGTTGGTTTTGGTTTTGATTTTTTGAGACAGGGTTTCTCTGTGTATCCTTAACTGTCCTCGTAGACCAGGCTGGCCTCGAACTCACAGAGACCCACCTGCCTCTGCCTCCCGTGTGCTGGGATTAAAGGTGTGCTCCACCACGCCTGGCTGGATGGTTGAATGTTGATGGCCACCAGCCTGGCTCTTGGCTCAGTGAGAGATTCTGTATCCAGGAAGTGAGGTGGAAAATTGTCCAGTGGGGTACCCGAGTCCTCCGACGTTCAGCACACACGCCCGGTGGAACTCACTTTGTAGACGAACCTGGTCTCAAACTCATGACATCCCCCTGCCTCAGCCTCCTAAGTACTGGAATCACAGAAATCAGCATTTTAATAGTACAAAGACAATCTTTACCCTGTATTGGGTTAGAATTAATAAGGATTCTTAAGGGATGTAGATCAGCCTGGCGCCTGGCAACACATAGACCTTTTGAAAGCCCAGGAAAGGCTTGTCATAGATCTGATCAGGGAGGACGTCCTATTGGCTGAGACATGAATGTCTTCGGATGATATCTTACCAACTATCTAATGTTCATGATATTCCAATCTTTCATCCAGAATGGATGAAATTTATGCTTCAAATGGACCACTTCATCCTAACATGGAGTTTCCCCTTGTACCTTTATAAACTGCCATTTTCCTGTGTGTCATGTCTGTCTCCTGAAGGGGCTGATAGGTTAATATAAGTTAGATTTAGTGAATACCT
>CAJQZJ010033979.1:1896277-1921050 GCA_907164525.1 Lophiomys imhausi | reverse complement strand
GGGGGCCCTCAAGGGGTGCTACCACTTGCTGTTAAACAGGTTCTAGATGGGGAGGCATAATATCTACTTGCATACTAACTGGTGAGCTCACCAACATTCAAACCCATATTCATACAGATGGCTCCAGTTAAACTCAATCAGAAACAAAACAAAAGAAAACAATGAGATGTGTAAGAAAGTGGGATGTTGTAGGGGTGGCAGTGAGATAAGAAGGTATGGGAGAAAGTAACCAGAACACTACATAACATATATGAAATTGTGAAGAGACAAAAATTATGATTTAAATTATTATGTTTTTCAAATATGAGGCATTGCTTTAATTATGGCCATGCATTATTTAATGATTACAGTCAATACACTATGAAGAAAGAATCATTTGCCATTTTCCTTGTTGTGTGAACATGAACTCAGATAAAGCCTATTCTGGTGGTACAGGACTGTCATCCTAGCTACGCAGGACAGAGGCAGGAAGATCATAAGTTCAAGGGGTGTATGGGATACTGAATAAATTCAAGACTACCCTGGGCAACTCAAACAAAACAAAAAGTAAAAAACAAGGGCTGGAGTCACAGCTAAGTACAAGAACATTGCCCGTATAACAAACCCTGGAGGTGTGACCCAGCAGGTGCCTAAGCTACATGGTGTAGCATTCTTTGTTCCCGAGCCACAAATCTGTAGGGTTTATTTCTGTAACTGAACACTAGAGACAAACATAGAACAATTCAGGTAACTCTAAAAGTGGTTAAGCATTTGAGTATCTAAATATATCCAAATAAGAAAAGGTGCAATGGCAGTACAACATGAAAACCACAATGGCACACCCATTTGGGGGCACTTCCCTTAATGGAGCCTACAGGACTAGAAGCTGCTCTGGAAGTCAGGGACTAGGTGGGGAAGGAACGTGGAAGATGTCACTGTACACTGCTGAAGACCTTATGGGCATTGTACATGTGGGCTGTGCTACATTTATTTTAAATAATACACTTAGGTTACTCTAATATTTTTATTTTTAAAAGCTTCTAATTTTTCTAGTTGTTTGTCTGTTTTTACTATTTTGTCAAATAATACTTGGCTAAAAAACAAACACACTATACAACTGCACAAAATATTCCTTCTAGATCAGCACAGTCAAGCATGACTATGATCACAGCACACACAAGACTGGGGCAGGAGGATTGGTGTGAGTTCAGGGTAAGCCTAAGATACTTAGGAAAACCATCCATAACACGCCTCAAACAAACAAAAATAAATCCACTAAAATATTTCATCTCTATACATTATATAAACTTGTTGCTACTTTTAAATTTAAAATTTTAAACTCTATAAAATTAAAATGAAGGCACAAATATATGTATTAGCTAGACCTGTACAAGATCAGGATCACCTTTTTCTCACCGGAAGGTCTCTAGAGGTAAAAACTTGCATGGAGCTCCCATTGCCCCTACAATAGCAATGTATTCGGAATTCTTCTGAACTCATCCTAAAAGACCTACCTAGGGCTGTTTTCAATATACTAAGTAGGGTCTGCAGATGAAACTCAACTGTTTGAGTGCCTGTCTAGCAGGCACAAAGCCAGCGGTCCCATCCCAGCTCCAAAATAAACAGAGTGTGATGGCACATGCCTGTAATCCCAGCGCTCACTCTCGAGAAGAAGGAAGGAGGATGAGAAATTCAAGGTCATCCTCTATTATACAGTAGGTTCAAGGCCAGCTGGTTACATGAGACCCTGTCTCAACCGTGTGTGTGTGTGTGTGTGTGTGTGTGTGTGTGTGTGTGTGTGTTGGTGTGTGTGTGTGTGTATGTGTGTGTACATTATAAAAAGCATACCATAGAGGCTGGAGAGATGGGTCAGTGTTTTGGATCCCTGTCTGCTCTTTCAGAAGATCTGAGTTCTATTTGAAGCAACCACAAGATGATTCTTCAACCTCGTCTAGTTCCAGTTTCAGGGGATCCGATGTCTGCTTCTGACCTCCAAGGTCCTCATACACACATGTGGTGAACAGACATACATGCAGCCAAAACATTCATACGCAAGAAAATCTAAATAAATAAATCTTTAACAAGTTCAACTTAGTAAATACATAAGCCTGTTGGGTGTGGCTCCAAAGGTGTGTGGCTGGAAACAGTGAGATCCGAGTTAATTCAAGCCCTGGAAATTTCAAAGTTGGGGTCCCAGGTCCTATACTGAGATAAGTAGGGGTGCAATCAAGCTTTCCTTCTGCTTCCACCCTGCCCCTGGAGCACGTGGACAGCCCCAAAGGGCTACCTTCCCTGTGGCACATAGATACAACACTATAGGAGGTTACAGGTGAGCTCAGGCATGTACCCAGTGTCTGGGACCCTTCCCCATATAAATATACCATTGCCAGTATCTCAGTCTCTTCCAATTGAATGCATTTACCCCCCAAAAAAATCTCCCTCCCCATTTCCTATGGTTCAAAAGCTCTCACCCATCTCAGAGTTGAGAGAGCAGATTGCCAGGGAGATCTGATAGATTGTGGGAGATTTAGTAGACTTAGAGGATAATTAGAGAAAATGGGAGACCCAAAACCATCATGACTCCTAAGCTAAAAATGAAGGAAACCTGGTTTGCCAAATAGCTGCCTCTGAGCTGTTGCAGTTCCGCTATTGCCATCGCCGTTGGAGCGCTCTCCAACTGCTCCAGCACTGCCCTGGACCCGCCACCATGTTGTCTCCAGTCCAGAGCATCGGTCCCCTGGGACTCCAGTTTGTGTGATCTCGCCCTTCTCAGCACCAGCAGACCTCCAGAGGTGAGCGTCTGGCCAGCCCACCCAGCTGCATTCTTGCTTTCTCTCAAGGTCCCGCCAGCAGACCATGGGGGAAAAGCCACAGCGGCGCCGGGCCACTAGAAGGAAATGCAGCCAGATCTCATCCCACAGATGAGGCAAGTACTCCCCGACTGGCTACATTACAACAGCTCACTAACATGGCTGTTTATTCTCATTATTAAATATCACACACATAACTGTGTTTGACTTTGATATTACTAACATGGCAGGCTTATATACACTAGAATCTCCACAGACAAATGAGGGTTGGGCTGTGATTTGACCTTAAGACAGATAAATATCACTGGGAGATGGGAATATTTGATCTTTATTATAGTCTCACGGAACCACTATCATATATGTAATTCATCAATGACTAAAACATCTTTAAGCAGGAGACTATATAATGACTCAATCCGGAGGGTAAATCTAAACAGATCTTCATCATTCTCCCTCTGCTAACCCTGTGTTCTTCATTCTCTAGAACAAGAATAAAAGGAGGAGAAAAAGAAAGGAGAGCAGGAGGAACCAATGGAGAAGGAGGCCAGGGAAGAGGAGAGGGATGTGCAAAAGGAGAAGTAGAGAGGAAGGAGGGGAAGAATAAAACAAGGAGAGGGAAGTCACAATTGTGTTTCTGATATGGTGGTGCAGTGCTTGCTAGAGGCTCTTCACCGAGGCCCTGGCCCTGGCACTCTGCAAGCTATCCCAAAATAGTACACAAGCAGAGAAGCCACAGAGGGCCATGTCTGCAGAAGATGATGCTGTGGCACAGATGTGAAAGGACATGTCCAGGTCACGTAGACTAACAGGTCAGACAGGACAGGAAGATGTGTGAATTAGTCAGCTTTCTTGCCACTGTGACTAATACCTTCAGCAAGGACAGCTGAAGACTCCTGGTTTTAGAGGGTTCCAGCCTATGGCTAATGGCCCTAGACATCTGGGCAGAATGTTAGGGCAGCCTATGACAGAGGTGCTTATTCACCTAATGGTGAACATGAAACAGAGGAAGAGGTAAGAGACGGCACAGGACCTCCCTCCCCCACCTCAGAGATACACTTCCTCCAGCCAGGCCTCACCTTGCAGTTTTCAGAACCTCCTAAAATAACACCATATATCAGGGACCAAGCATTCATGAGCCTCAAGGTGATATTTCATATTCAAAGCTAACACTTTTGTTTGTTTGTTTGTTTGTTTTTTCGAGACAGGGTTTCTCTGTGTAGCCCTGGCTGTCCTGGACTCACTTTGTAGACCAGGTTGGCCTTGAACTCGCAAAGATCCATCTGCCTCTGCCTCCCAAGTGCTGGGATTAAAGACGTGCGCCACCACCGCCCGGCTAAAGGTAACACTTTGTTTACTCTTACCCCAGTTACTTATGGCCACTCCTCTCTTAAGCTCCTCCCAGCATAAGAGAGCTGTCTGGTTGTACTCCTCCCATGATCCAGAGAATGTTCCTCTAATACACAGGTTGTAGGGTGAACTCAGGAGGCCCAGGCTGTACAATCTACATGGGTCCTGCTGATGGGCCCATGAAGCTCTGCCTACACAGGTGTAACTAACAAGTCCTAAAGATCCCTAAGATTTCCTGCTGCATGTCATCTGTGGACATCTGAAGTGTTCTGTGGGCAGGTCATACTGTCCTTTCTTCATGTCAACTTAAGAGGACCCACGAGAGTGACGGAGTGCAATTTTTTTCTAACAGCCACTTCTTCAGCTCAGGCCTTATCACAGAGGAAAGCGTCCCCTAAGACAACACTCTAGGAGAAAATATTCTTCGAGTCACTCCAGTCTCAGCTCGCTGATGTGGTGCAACTGCTCTATTGTGGAAGCATCCTGGGGCTCCACGGCCACCATAACAAGACCTTTCAGAAGGTGTAAGGCACAGTAATCCTAGATTCTTGGACTTGGGTTCCTCCCCCTTATGAAATTTCCTCTCTTCCACACCACTTTCCCTACCATCCTCCCACGTGTCTGCTAGGTATTTGTTGTGTTTTGAATAGGAATGTCCTCTACAGACTCATCTGTTTTTCTACATAAGAGTTGCCATGGTCATAGTGTCTCTTCACAGCAATGAAAACCTAAGACAGTCTCTCTCTCTCTCTCTCTCTCTCTCTCTCTCTCTCTCTCTCTCTCTCTTTGGTTTTTCAAGACAGGGTTTCTCTGTGTATCTCTGGCTGTCCTGGACTCACTTTGTAGACCAGGCTAGCCTTGAACTCACAGAGATCTGCCTGCCTCTGTCTCCTGAGTTCTGGGATTAAAGGCGTGCACTACCACACCCGGCTAATAGTATTTCTCTAATTCCTCCTGTACTGTCTGTCTCTCAGTGAGATGTAGAAGTGCCACACTTTTATACTGGATAATGAACCCTTTTGGTTTGCCTCTACTTTGAGAATGTCCAAATTTTTTCTGGCATTTTTAAGTTCCGCCTTCTTTGTCCAACCTTCATTGAGAGTTCTTTGCACTGCCTCCTTTTATGAGGAGAAAAGTACATATCAGTAGTTTCACAGGGCAGACTGTCTGCTGCTTAGAACAGCTGCTGCTTTTACAGAAAAATCCTTCAGTCTCCTTCTCACTGGATTGACATTTTCATTTTTTGAAGATCATCATGACCTGCCAGTGTTTGATGTGTACCATGCTTTTTTTTCATGTCCTTCCTTACAGAGTCCCTAATAAAGACCAAGTGTATCTTGATAACTTCTGTTAAATTCTTTCTTTGTTTTGAAATATACATTTAACAGTTTCTGTGAGTAGCTCAACTTTTATTACCAATCCCACCCACATGGATGTGCTCCCTCCCTTCCCGCTCTAAAGTTCTGATGGCCTATATTCATATTCTCTCTATTCTTCCTTCTCTCCTTCCCTCCTCCCCCTCCTCTCTCAGCCTTCATTAGGAGCTTAGGCTTATGCATTCAGGTAAATTATTTACTAATTTTATCTTTAGGCTTCTTTAAAATGTGAGAAACATGTCGTTTGTACTAAATGATACAAGTCTATCTGGTTCTGCAAATAAAGGAAGTCTAGTTTAGAGCCAAACTCACAAAAATCCATCCACTAATCAGATATTCACTGTCCAAGTGACACAGATTCATTGAGAGTCAGCCAAAGTGTGTTCTATTGACTCAAGATTTGTTCTGAACCTATCCAACACAGCAATCCAGGTATCACTCCAGGTCAGAGCTGAACACCCCTGTCTGACATCAGGGTCCTTCCAGGTCAGGGCTGAACACCCCTGTCTGACATCAGGGTCCTTCCAGGTCAGGGCTGAACACCCCTGTCTGACATCAGGGTCCTTCCAGGTCAGGGCTGAACACCCCTGTCTGACATCAGGGTCCTTCCAGGTCAGGGCTGAACACCCCTGTCTGACATCAGGGTCCTTCCAGGTCAGGGCTGAACAACCCTGTCTGACATCAGGGTCCTTCTAGGTCAGGGCTGAACAACCCTGTCTGACATCAGGGTCCTTCTAGGTCAGGGCTGAACACCCATGTCTGACATCAGGGTCCTTCCACATCATTCTCTGTCCACCTTCATCTCTGCTATTAAACCCAACTTAGAATATGCTATTCATGTACAGGGAGGCATGGGTGCTCAGAATATGCTGTTTATGTAAGGGAGGCATGGATGTTCAGGTCTAAGTTGGGTTGTTTATAAATGTTTTCTGTTCGCTCAAATAAATGAGAAGCTCCTTAGGATGAGTGAGTGCTATGCTTTCCACATCTTTGAGACTTCATCACCCAAAAACCATTTCAAAAATGCAGCAGAATATCATGTGATTTACAACACCTACTATACTTTCCCACGCATTCTCTCCTTCACAAAGCGGCCTCTGGTTTATCACGTCTGAATTGGATAATGGCTTACTCATTGACAGTGTGAACAATAAACACCTTATTCTACTCCTAGTATTAGGAAACCCATGTTGGGAGAAACTTCAAGAGTTTCTTTTTGCTTCATACAGAGAACCTTTGGATCTAATGCAATGTTGTTGGGGTTTGTTTGTTTTGTGCCCTTCAATCACTTTTATTTGTAAGAGTTTAAGAGGATTGGGAAAGACAGAAACATACATGAGAAATCCCAAGAACAGATATAACCCAAGCCTAAAAAAGCTGCTTTTTTTTTTTTTTTTTTGATTGGGTACTGAAGAAAGTAGGAAAGCATCCTTCAATGAAGGTGGAGTAATTTTAGCCCATAAACTCATACATAAAGACATATTTTTAAGCAATAAGCAAAAAACTATATATTGAAGCTCAATCAGAAAAAATAAGGGAGGGCCAGGTGGTGGTGGCGCACGCCTTTAATCCCAGCACTTGGGAGGCAGAGGCAGGCGGATCTCTGTGAGTTCGAGGCCAGTCTGGTCTCCAAAGTGAGTCCAGGACAGCCAGAGCTGTTATACAGAGAAACCCTGTCTCGAAAAACCAAAAAAAAGAAGGGAAAAATATATCACAGGACAGAGGTCAAATCTCATGGCCTGTTGGGAATATATTAAAGAAATTCAGAAAACAAAGCAAGGCTTACCATTTGTCCCTCTGGTTTCACCGGCACATTGTTCAGTACTGCCTACAGGAAGTGAGTCACCCCTTGCAGAACTTGTCACAACTCAACTTTAATCAGCCTCACTTTGGTCTGGCAGGAAGTACCAATGCCTTCCCACAAAAAAAAAAAAAAAAAAAAGGCCAACTGTGGCGTCAAAGCTTGGAAGGAGAGTGGTGGGTTACACAGAAGAGTAAGGGCAAGCCATCAATGAGAAGGGAGAAAGGGAGACACCTACAGGAGAAGAAAGTGAAACCCATTGAGTCTGTGGTGATCTGGTCCCTGGGGACACTCAAATCCAAGCCTTATGGAGTCACCTGGAATGAGGCCCAGGTGTCACCCTCTGCAGCTACTCCTCACTGCCAGGATCATCGCTGTTTTCCCCCAATGGAAATTCCTTTGTGGGCTTCTGGGCTGCATACATCTGGATCTCCATGGGACATTCTTGGCTCAGAATTGCCTGCAGCAAGAGGAAAATGTACAGATTATTACATATCTTTAACCAACCTGTTTTTGGTCCACACTAACATATCCAAGCTCAGTGTTACTCCAAAAAATTCAAGAGGTAGCCGGGCGGTGGTGGCGCACGCCTTTAATCCCAGCACTTGGGAGGCACAGGCAGGCGGATCTTTGTGAGTTCGAGGCCAGCCTGGTCTACAAAGTGAGTCCAGGACAGCCAGGGCTACACAGAGAAACCCTGTCTCGAAAAACCAAAAAAAAAAAAAAAAAAAATTCAAGAGGTTAGCATAGCATCCTTTTTCTGCCTCATGTATAGGCTCAGGCCTTCCAAGGTACCTGGGCATATCAAGCCCAGTCAGGACAAATATCTAATCCTAGCATCAGTAGATACAAGGCATAGCAAGAAGCTGGCTGAAATGGGGATTCCTTTCTATAGACCTTCTTGCCTACTTCTATTCCTTTAGTAAATTCTACATCTACCCTGAATCTGTGAGGCAACTAGGCCTGCTGAGATGTTCATGCTACAAGAAGAGCAAAGTATCGTATTAACTAAATCATACAGTGTGGAGAATCTTTTACCTGGAGACCTTTTTTTTTCCCCTGAGTGTTGGGATTAAAGGCATGAGTCACCACACCTGGCCATTACAGACAGCTGTGAAGTGCCATATGGGTGCTGAGATTTGAATCCAGGTCCTTTGGAAGAACAGCCAGTGCTCCTAACTGCTGAGCCAACTCTCCAGTGCTACATTTTTTAACTTTAAAAGACATGGCCTGAGCTGAGAGATGGCTCAGTAGTATAAACATTTACTCTGCAAGCATAAGGACTAAGTTTGAATCCCCAACACCATATAAAAGACTGCTCATAGTCATATACCTGTAATCCTAGTACTGGTGGAGAAAGACAGGCAGGACTTGGAAGCTCACTGGACAGCCAGCTCAGACAAAAGGACAAGTCTCTAGTACACTGAGAGACCCTATCTCAAGGCAGTATGGCAGAAAATAATAAAAGACAACATCTTCCTCTTATATACTAACTTGAATACACAATACACAGAAATAAATAAATAAAATGAATATTTAAAAGATTAATGGAAGATTCAAAAGCAAATGAATGAATGTACTCAGTGGAATGCTGTTACTTATAGAAAAGATATCTTAGTAAATTGAATCGTGCTATTAGCTATAGTAACCACAGGATGCCTTTTACAGGCAATATCCCCAAATCTTAGTAAGATTCTCATTTTTCTTTTCTTTCCTTTTTTTTTAGTTTAGTTTTGTTTTGATTATTTTAGGAATAGGTCTTATGAAGGCCAGGCTGACCTGTAATTCGATACATAGCTGAGGATTACCTTGAACTTCTATACTAGCCCTGTCTCCCAAATGCTGGGATTTTAGAAGTGTGTCACCATGCCTGCTCTCCATTTTCCTTCTTTACTTAAGATCCAGAAAATAGGGGCTGGAGGGATGGCTCAGCAGTTAAAAGCACTGACTGCTCTTCCAAAGGACCCGGGTTCAAATCCCAGCACCCACATGGCAGTTCACAGCTGTCTGTAATTGCCGGGGCAAGGTGGTGCACACCTTTAATCCCAGCACTCAGGAGGTGGAGGCAGGAGGATCTCTACGAGTTCAAGGCCAGCCTGGTATACAAAGTGAGTCCAGGACAGCCAGGGCTACACAGAGAAACCCTGTCTCAAAAAAAAAAAAAAAAAGATCCAGAAAATAGGGGACCTGGTTGCTTAGAGAAAGAAGGGTACAAGGGAAGGATAAGTATGCTAGGAAGAACAGAAATGCTACAAAACAAACAAACAAACAAAACCAAAAGAAATGAGCTCAAGGTCTTCCAAAGGTCAAGGGAACCACAGGAATAACAGACATATATTTCAGTCGCACTGAGGGTGCCTTACAAGCTTCTCCTCCTTAGCTGGAGGGTTCTGCAGGAAGCAGCAGAGAGGAGCATAGACGAGGTTGATGACACCAATGATGACCATGAGCCAAGGGAAGCCAATGACCTGTACAAGAGCACCCCCGGTAGATGGGCCTGTGGAAAAATAGATCAGATTCCAAGTGTTTGTTGAATAAGTCACATGTAAAGCACTATCCCAGGGACAGTGGGCAGCCACAGAGGCTGTGGCATATTCTGCTAACTTCAAATCCCTAAGAGAATAAGGTCTCTCATTCCACATCCAGGTAAGCTACAATGGAGAAGGGAGAGCAAGTCACTCGGGCCTGGGAGCTCCCCTCTGCCCCCAACCAACATACCAATGGCAAAGCCCACACAAAAAGCAACATCAGCGATGGCGTAGACACTCCCATACACAGAGGTGTGGCGTAAGTCCACCAGGTATCCCATGATGGGCATCAAAGAGGAATCCACCATGCCTGTGGCCAGAACAAGCAGGATGCTGTCAGTCAGCATACTCATAGCTGCAGCAGCTCTATCCACTCTGCCTCCATGTTATCTACTCCCTTGGCCTGTTGTCCCCACACTCGACACCAACATGGATCCAGGGAGGAACCATGAGCCCATCTGGCATATCTGTCAGCTTCCCTCCCAACCCTGCCTTTCCACCTTCCTCTTCTGATGGGAAAATGGGGAGCAAAGGAACCTGACCCAAAGGAAATTCTCAAAGGCTTCTTTTTGACTTTGAGAGCACTGCTTACCTATGGCAAAGCCAAGTCCTGCATTGGGGCCAATGAGACCAAAAATATTGTGAGCCAGAGGTACCTGGAAGGAGAAAGAAGAAGAGTTCCTCAGAGCACCTCTGGGTTGGGGGAGTAGGCAGGGTACAGAGTCCTCACATGACACATCTTTGTGACATGTGCCACATGCATTACCTCTGATTTCTCATGCCTTCTTTTGAAGAATAATCTTCCTCTCCACTTTGGTCATATGAGAACCATCCAAAATTATAAAGCCAATAAGCAGCAAGATCAAGTTTGAATCTCATATTCAATTCCATTATATCATAGCAAGGGTCCTTTCTGTTCATGAACTATTCCTCCTCTTTATCTGCCACTCTCTACCAAACACACTGCTGTCCTCACTCATCACTGTATGCAGGCATCATTGACACCATTGAATTTATTTGTTACTTATTTTTACAGTAATGGGGATTTAACCCAGGGCCTTGTGCAGGCTAGGCAAACCCCTCCCCCTTTCTTTTATTTCTTTTTGAGATGGGGTCTAAAAGTTTCTAGACTTGAACTCACTCTGTAGCCCAGGCAAGCCCTGAACTTCTAATCCTCTTATCTTAGCCTCCTGGAGTGCCTGGAATTAAAGACCTGCACTGCCAAATTTGGTCCCAAGGGTTTTATTTGAAACCCCAACTTGGTAGCCATTATAGCAAAAAGACAAAAAATGAACCTGACAGTTAACAGCTCAACAACTGGAGAGATTGATGGCATCATTTGGGAGTCACAAGAGCAAGCAATAGTCTGCATTTACCTCCTACTGAAAGCCTGCCCTTCCCTTGTAAGGAGTGTCCCCACCCTTTCCTGTTACTCAACCTCACCATCCCATCACAGAGCCCTCAAAGGTTTAACAAGCCATTTAGCAATGGCAGCTCATTACACTTACGGGGCAACACCTCAAGCGGTGCTCATACTTATCAATGGCAGGGCTGACTTACTAAGGGCTTTTCATGGACCCTCCCCATCCTGCAGTTAGTGTGGATTACCTTAAATACCCAGTGAAAAGCAATCAGAATCCCTGTGTGAGAATACTGAGCACAGAAGTGGCGTGAGTAGCTCAGGGCCACACAAATGGCAAGTGGCAAAGCTGGAGTATAGCTCTGAGCTCATGCCCATCACCAGGGATCATTCTGGGTCTAGTTTATTCTGGGTGCAGCACTCAGAGCTTTACACCTCCATTTTCATATCCCTTGAGCCTGGAGCCAAATGGACCGATGGTCTCCACTGAGGACACGAGACAGTAATGGCCTAGGAGTTCAAAGGGCTCTTAAGGATGGAAATTTCTGCTTTCTTTCTTCTACCAAATTTTCTGGTTCTAGAGACTGAGGATTGATGGTACCTACCCTGGTGGCACAGTAGATTGAATAAATGGATTCATAAAAAAACACCATTGGCTGGCTACAGAAATAGATACCAACATGTTTCACTTCACGTATCTATGTGCACAGCCTCGCACCTCTGGTTCCTCCCTCCCACTACACTCTCCCTCTCCTTTTCCACCTCCTTTGAATGGCATTTCAGTTGAAAGCATCTCCTTCAGCATCAATTTCTGATCATGCAGAAAAGATTTCCTAGACATTCCTACCAAGTCAGCCTACTGCTCATTTTGAAGGAAAATTATCTTAAAATGTCTGGTGTTTTTCCTTTATCAACTGGGTCTTGTACTTACACAGAGCAAGCTGATACCTACTGCCACCATTCCAACAAGGGAGCACAGCCACCTGGAAGAAAAGAGCCATTGTCACACAGTGCCTGCAGAGAGATGGCTACCACATGCCACCTTGTTCATTCCTACGTACTACCTAATTCAAGTAACCCCCTAAACTCAGGGAAGGAACTGCATCTCCACAGGACCAGACTGAATCCCTCTCTGTCCCTGTCCTTTCCTTGACCTCATCTCAATCCTGAACTCCTAGCTGTCTTCATAGCAGCATTGGGAGTAGTACAGCGGGACCTAGGCTTGTTTCCCTTAGAACTGAACTCTCCTGGTTCCAAAAGCACTTGTCTCTCGGGAGACGCTCTTGGACTTTTGTCAGTTCAGGTTGCTTCCTTTTTATAGTTTCTATTAATTATTATTAGTACATGTGGGGGAGACTTTGGGGGTGATGTGAGAGAAGGCATACCACAGCATGCATGTGGACATCAGAGGACCACTGTAGAATCAGTTCTCTCCCTCTACCTCTATGTGGATTCTGGAGATTGAACTCGGGTCACTAGGCTTTTGTGGCAAGTGCCTTTACCCACTGAGCCATCTCTCCAGCCCCGTTCAAACTCTACCCACTCATAACATATGTGGTCTTACAAGTCCATCTCAAAAAATCACATGAAAATATGCAACTCCTCCTCCTCCCTAATCCCCTGTAGCAGTGCTTTCAAATCCTTGTGCTGAGCTACAATGATAACATTAAAACCAAAGTCATTTCATTATTGTAGTAGGGGAACAGAATCTGGAATCATTGTTTTTGCCCCTTCCAATTCAAATCCCTTGTGTGTTTCTGACACTCTTGCCTAGAACTCGTAGGGTCTCGTGGAATAGAGTTTGGCAACTGCTGCCTCAAAGTACACACTGCCCTTTTTTTCTTTACAACTGTTGGTTATTGGGGTGACATTACCTCTTTAGCTGGAAAGGAAGGGCTATCTCTATATAACCGCTGTCTCTTCTAAAGCAGCCATTCTCTATACTGTCCTTACCACCTACCCACCAGCCTGCTGCATGGCAGTCTTTATCACTGTGTCCTAAACTATACCAAGTACAGGGACAAGCTGAAAGGTCACTGTTAAGTTCAGCCATTCTCCCAGTTTCCCGGGCTACATACCGACCCATCTTGTTGGCCAACACACCGAAAAGGTTTGTGCCAATGAGGTAGGCCACACTGGCAGGCAAGAAAGCCAGACCTGTGGAAACACACCGAAGCTCCCCTTAGAACACGCTCACCTTAATCTAAAGCACCTTATTTCCTACAGTTCATCAGAGTACCTCTGATCCCTCCCGGTCCCCAAACTGCTTTGCTATATGCTTTGGTATGTATGTGCAACTTGAGGACAGAGGTGTCAGGACCCCGCCTCCCTGCTTTCCTCAGAAACAAAGCTTCTATAGCCTCAGTGTATTTGATATGCTCTCTCGCTTGGACTTTGGGACAAGTGACTCAAAGTAAGCCATCCACACACTTGGGTAGCAGCACAACAGCATGAGCTTGCTGACTTGCTTATGACCCATCCTCTTGTTGCTTTGCCCATGGCCCTAGGTAAGTAGGTAAGCCTTTCTGAGCCCTGGCTCCCACATGTGGACAGAGCAGAGCTTGGACTATAACTTGCCAGGGAACGGTGGGGAGCAAGTTTGGATGACGTTTGTGAAAGCTTTCCATTAGCTATTTATCCTGGTCACATGCCTTGTGACAACCGAGTGAGAAGATCTGGAACATGGATTTTGGATCATACAGTTCGGGGTTCACTATGTGGCTTGGCCACGTGTGAACTATGTAACTTGGAAATCTTACTTGTTATTTTGGAGTTCTTCCTTCCTCCCTGCCCCCCCCCCATCCCTTTCCTTCCTTCTTGCTTTCTTTCTGATGAGCTTTCACCATACCCCATGTCCCCAAGGCCAGTAATTGAGCAGTAAATAAGACAAACACAGGAGGGCTGGAAAGGTGGCTCAGTGGTTAGGAGCACTGACTATTTTTCCAGAGGATCCAGGTTTGATTCCCAGCACCCACATGGTGGCTCACAACTGTCTGTAACTCCAGTGTCTTGGGCACCAGTCATGCATGTGATCCATAAAATATACATATAGGCAAAACACCCATACACATAAAATACAAAATAAATATTTTTAAAAGATAAACATTGAAGCAAATATAGCGCAAGTTTGTAATCTCAGTACTAGGGAGGCTGTAGGAAACACAAAGAAAATATACTGTGTCCACTATCAAAGCATTAAACAAGATAAGGAAGAACTATTTTAATAGAAAATTATAAAAAAGAAATAGAAAAATGCAAAAATTGGCATTTTTCCAAAATAAAAATATATGCTCAAATGTTTTATTATGCTTATCAACTATGCCAGTGGCCACTAGTAAGAATGCGAAGACAAATTCTAAACCCTCGGAATGAGGCACAGGGCCCCTGTTGGAGGTTCTCGCTTGATTAAGCACAGTTAGCAGATAAACACCCTTCCACCTTTTTTGTCTTGCAGAAGTACTCTGAGTTATGTGGTCATGTTCTTGAGACCTCCAGTGGCTTCTCTACTAGGCTGAGTAAGTTCAAGGCCTGCATACCAAGGCACTATCTTATAACAAAACAAGCGCAAGCAAATAAACACAAAAGATTATCATAACTCAAAGGGAGCTCACATTCCAGGAGAGACAAATAATAAAAATAAATACTAGAAAATAATTAAGTGAAGAAAATAATTTCGAAAACTGTGGAGGAAATTTCATGTATTCAAATGTCAGAGTGACTGGAAGAAAGACTACTGTGCATCTGGGAAGTCACGGAACGACTAATGGGTAGTGTTTAAGCTGAGACCTTATTCAGAGAGAGAGAGAAAGAAGTATGTGCAGCACCTAACATAAGGTGAAATGCTTAACAAAGAAACCCCTTAGTGTGATGCAGGAAGGATGCCTGGGTGATTAGAACATGTGAGCAGAGAGGACATGAGAAGTTTGGAGATGAATGACACAACCCAACTTGTGCTTTCTAAAGTCTCACCCAGAGACTGTTGTAAGCCCAGGAGAAAAGTCAGAGTCTCAGCTTGGAAGGCATAACAGGCAGGAGAGAACAAAATGGGAGGTGTTTTTAAGGTGGAGTTCTAGAACTTTCTCTCATGCCCTGCAAGGACACGAGTGAGAAGAGGAAAATAATGAGAACTAAAGTTTTTGTTGTTGTCGTCATTGTTGTTGTTTTAATCAACATGGTGATGAAGATGGGGAAGATCAGTGGGGAGGAAAAGTCAGAGGGGACCATGAAGAGCTTGAAATAACCATGAGGACAGGTTGATACACAAGGGCAGAGTTCTAAGGAGACGTCGTAAACACGGAAGCTCCGGACTTACTGGTTCATACTTATTTTTAAGATTTGGAAATGGGGACTGAAGAGATAGCTCAGTGGTTGGGAGCACTTACTACTCTTGAAAAGGATCAAAGTTCTATTCCTAACAACCACATTTAGTGGTTCACAACTGCCTATAGCTCTAGCTCCAGAGGGGTCTGAGATCTCTGGTTTCTGCAAGCACCTGCATTCACATGCACATACCCCTGCCACATACAAATATTCATAATTATAAAGAGCACATACTTGTTTTAATCTCAGATATGAGTGGGATTACCTGCTCAGATAAAGAACAGATATCCTAGTCTGTATATGAGAGCATGGGATTCCATTTTTTGTTTTTAAATAACTCTGACTGTCCTGGAACTCACTATGTAGACAAGGCTAGATCTGAACTCACAGGGATCTACCTACCTCTGCCTCCTGAGTACCAGGATCAAAGGTGTGTGCCACCACACCCAGGTCAAAATTTGTATTTATTTTCAGTTATGTGTATCAGTGTGTGCCTGCTTGTCCATGCACCATGTCCATGAAGTGCCAACAGAGGCCATAAGAGGGCATCAGGTCCCTGCAACTAGAGTTACAGATGATTGTGAGACACTATGTGTATGCTGGTGATGGAACCCTGGTCCTCTGGAAGAGCAGGGAGTGCTCTTAACCAATGAGACATCTCTCCAGCTCAAGGGTGGGATTCTTATGTTTAAAAGGTAGCAAAGTAGGAGAGGAGAAGCTGATATAGTGAAGAATGCAGCTAAGAAGATAAAGGGAGGCACTGGAATGCTTCAACCATTCTCAGCAAGAAGGCAGCATCTAAGAGAAGAGGTGCAGGGAAGTGGACAAACAGTGACAGAAACATAGGAACCCTTTGCCTTCCCTTCTAGGAAAAGGCAGTAGTTGAGGATGGTATAGGTGAAGATATGGAATGTACAGAAAGTCTAACTGGTGAAGTATAAAAGCAAAACAATTATTTTGTAGGGAAAGGAAGTATTTAAGTAGTGGTATATAGAAAGATCATTAGCAGAAAAACATATTTTAATTTGTGGCTATAAATATCAGGTGAGAGCCGGACATAGCGGCATATGCTTACAATCCCAGCCACTCAGGAAGCAGAGGAAGGAAGATTGCAAGTTCAAAGCCATCCTGGGAAAGTTAATGTGACTTATCTCAAAATAAAATTTAAAAGGTTGAAAGTTTAGCTCAGTGGCAGGGTGTTTATCTAGCATATGTGAGATCTTAAGTCTCCACTACTTCAAAAATAATCAGAGATGGGTCTCAGTGGTAGAGCACTTGCCTAGCATTCATAAGGCCCTGAATTCAATTCCCAGCACTGCAAAAAACAAAATAAGATGAGGAAAAATATCCTGGTCAGGTGTTATATTACCCCTCTATTTACTGTCCCTGACAGAGTCAAGAGTAGAAGGTCTAACCAGGGCTAGGACTTGGCCAGAAGAGAATCTAAGAAGCAAAAGAGACTTTCAAAGGAAGTATCATTTGTGCTAGATTCTAGAAGGCAATCTAAGTTTTTTTGTTTGTTTGTTTGTTTTGTTTTGTTTTGTTTTAAGGGGAGGTGGGAAATGAATAGTGATGGAAAAAAAAAGATCTGAGGCCAATGGATAGTTAATCTAAGTGAGGTCAAACTGAGCAAGGAATGTGGAAGGTTTGCTTGGAACTGAAGTGCTAGAGGTAAAAGAATTCAGTGATGTTAGCAGCAAAGACATACATAGGATTGAGTGGAAAAACTGAGAGAAAAGGATCCCTACATGAGATCACACTGAGAAAGTGGGAGGCTTAAGTGTGGACAGCCTCATCTACTAGGACATTAACATCACTAAATCAGGACAGGAATAGCACTGGAAAGAACAAGTGTGACAGTGTTCATGGGAGACAACAAGTAACAAAGAGGTCAGTGGATGGCTGAGGAGATATGGCAGTAAAATCTAATTGCACAGACTTCAAAGGACTCAGGGGTCTTTGAAGGAGAAAGGGGAAGGGATTGTCTGGAAGAAGCAAAAGAGAGCAAAGCCTTGAGGAGCAGATTGTCAACAGGGATACAGAACAATGATGCTCTTGGGAAGTATCCAGCTTTTCAACAAGGGTGGGATATGCAACGAAGAGGGAAGGCATGCTGATACTTGCCAGGGTCAGGGTGTCCCACAAAGATCAGGATTTGCAAAGGCCATGGCATACTGAGTCAAGTTAAATTTTTTTAAAAAAATAAAGATTTGTAAGTGGTTTGGCTGTGACTCCCTACCACCAAATATTCATGTGCTGGGGGCTTGTTCCCCAGCATGATGCTGTGGATGGGGAAGAGACCTTTAAGAGAAGAGCCTATGGTGCCGATGTAGCTCAGTTGGTATAGTGCCTGCGTGGCATGCACAGGAAGCCCGGGGTTCCATCCCAGCACCATATAGTCTGGGCATGGTCACATATACCTGCAATCCTAGCTCTGGAGTAGAAGCAGAAGGATCAGAAGTTCACTCTCAACCTCAACTACATAGTGAGTTTGAAGCCATCCTGGGCTACATGAGACCCTGCTGGAGGTGAGGACAGGTCCTTTGATCATCAGAGGGGTTTGCCCGGGGACATATTAAGATGGTCCCTATGGGCCCCTTAGAACTGTTCTGACCCTGAGATGCTATAAGGATGGCATTGAACCCTGAACCCTACATGCTGCCACCATCCACCAGAGTCCCTTGTTAGCATCAGCACTATGTTATTTGGACCATTCACCTCCAAAACTGCCCAAGTTTATAAAGTCAGTCCACCTCAAGTATTTTGTTAGAAAAATAAAATCAACTAGCACAGGGACAGGATGGTTGTGAATTACCAAGAAAATACTGCATAAGCTCCTCAGCCCTCATTTTAAAAGCTTCTGATTATAGCAGATGGATGTAGCTATTACAAAGAACCACACTGGTCAAAATACAGAGAATAAGTGACTTTGAAGTGCCCTTTCCCCCAAATGGACAGAGTAACAGAACCCTACACCCAAAGCTCAGGGAGCACCGTGGAAGACTTTAAGAGCCTGAGGGCAAGCAGACTGTTGCTATTGTGTGTTCTGGATTTGGTGGGAAGCTGCACCCATGAAATCTCAACAAAATGGTTGTCTCCACAGAGCCACACCAGTCAGGATTCCAAAGTACATGGGGGAGTGGCCCACAGGCTCCACCCCTAGTTGAAGAGCTACAGGCATCAGAAAGGAGAATCCGTTATCTTCAGGGGTGAGCCCCTTTGAAAATTGTCCATGCCCAACAAGTCAGCTTACACTGATGAGCATGTGGACAAACACACCTACAATAATTAAAGACATGGCCATCAGCCAGGAGTGGTGGCGCACGCCTTCAATCCCAGGACTTGGGAGGCAGAGGCAGGCAGATCTCTGTAAGTTCAAGGACAGCATGGTCTACAAGTCAAGTCCAGGATGGCCAGGGTTATTACACTGAGAAACTCTGTCTTGAAAAAACAAAAAAATAACAAAAAAAGACAAAAAGATAAGGCCATCAATTTAAAGGAAGGATAGGGCAACATAGGAAGAGGTGGAGAGGGAAGGGAGATGGCTATAATAAAAATACATTGTACTCATAAAATTATAAAAATTAAAAATGTTTGTAGGAAACAAAAAATAATAAAACAAAAAACCCTGCATATTAAGCATTTTATACTGGCTTGGCACAGAGGAAGTGCCCTGTGAGCACTCCCCTTAATTATTATCATGACCTGTGATGGTCAGGGCGAACCCAGGCATCTCACTACAAGGCCAGGAATTTCCCCTCCCCAAGCCCACCAGAGTGACTTGTGGCTGGCTCTGACCTAAAGTCCTGCTTGGAACCAGCAGTGTGAGTCCTTTTGGGTCTCACTAGCCCCTCCCTGTACCACTGTGGACCTCAAGGAAACAATGTAACCCAATAGAAAGTATCATTACTCAGATCCTAAGCCCAATGCAAACAGTCGGCCAGAGCCTGGTCAGTGACTTGTTTGCTTTTAATATTGTCTTCTACGCAGCGGAAGTGAAGCAAGCCTTCTGTGTTTGCCTACTTTATCTGTGCAGGGTGGCAATCTGCTTCAGACTATATCTGTTCATTTGTGTTTAACTGCTTTTGAAAGCTTAGAGGTAATAACTCCTGAATGGTTTGGCTGATACACAGAAAGAGGAAGCTTACTGGCCTAGCTACCCCCCTGTCTCTTTGACATCCTCTTAAATTGTGTGAAATTTCCTAAATGAGGCTTTCCTCAAACATACACTTGTTCCATAGCACCTGAGCCTAGCTGGTATTTCAGCAGTATTTTGTGTTCTACAAAATCAACACCCACATACTGTTCATAGCCTGGTCTTCAAGGGTCTCACATAGTCATGACTGCTGAGATGAATTAATTATCAGCTTAGCAAATCCAATAGTCCATGCACTGCACTGACCTTGCTGAAATAAGTACAAAGACCAAAACAACTCTGAAAGATATCTTCATTTTTTACAAATGAAAAAGGAAAGCCAGGCAGGTGTGGTGATGCACACCTATAATCCCAGCACTGAGGAAGTTGAGACAAAAGGATTGGGTAATCAAGACCAGTCCAGGCTATGTAATGAGATCGTGTCTAAATAAATAAATATAAATATAAAAAATTAAAAATAGGACTCTCCAACATGATAATCAGTAACTGATGGACATAAATTCAAGCCTGGTACACCTGTTTCCAAAGCTAGTGCTGCCTTTTGCTCTTGGTAGCAGTATCCAAGAATCACTGGATATGTGGCACCAGGTACAATTCAGACCACACATCACTCTCAACAGTTTTGTTGTTGGTAGTTTAGGGGTTTTTGTTTGTTTGTTTTTGTTTTTTACCTGTTCCCCTTCCTGCAACCTGGAGAAGTGTCCTTCATGGGCAGTGTTTTTCTAAGGGTGATTGATAACAGGTGTGGGGTATATGCTTGTCCCCTGGAAACTCATTAGAAACATCACTTGCTCCATGAGGTATGTGCGCACGTGCCTCAAAGCCTACCGTCCTAGCACTTGGGAGATTGAAGCAAGAGGATGAGGAGTTCAAGGCTAGGCTTATCTACATATTCAGGCCAAGGCCAGACCAGGGCAGATAAAACCCAGTTTCAAAACAAAATAAATTACAAAAGAAAAACTTGTAGGCTAGGGTGGTCTTGAACTAGTTAGCCTCCTGCCTCTGCCTCTTTCAGCAAAGCCTACTGGCATGTGTTACCACAACCAGGAGTGGGGATATCTCTGAGTCTTTTGTCTGCTCTTAGGGCCCTTTTCCTCCTACTGGATTGCCTTGCCCTGTCTTGGTATGAGGATTTGTCTTATTGTAAGTTGTTATGCAGGGTTCAGTGGACATCCCTGGGAGACCTGATCTTTTCTGAAGGGAAATGGAGGAGGAGTGGATCTAAGTGGGGAGGTATGGAAGGGGAGCGACTGGGAGGAGAAGGAGAGGAAGCTGCACTTGGGATGTATTGAACACACACACACAAAAAAAATGAATTTAGAAAGGAAGGGAGTCAGAGAGGGAGGGTAGGAGGGAGGAGAGTGGATTTGTCCTGTTTTGTCAACTTGCTGGGAAATCCCAGTATTGCAAGCACTGGAGCTAGACAGGCATAATCATTGGAGAATTATAGTAGAATAGGGAGAGTTTGTAGGCGCAAATAGCACTCAGGAAAGTGGCATAAGATGCTGCGATATGGTAACCGAGTGACTTGTAACTTGTAAGTGAGGCTGCTAACTGGATTGCTGGTGGAGGCCTGCTCCAGGCTGTAGTGTAGTCGCCGGTACTAGGAGCCAGAGTGGCCAGAACCTCCTCGGAAGAAATGTTATCTGCACTGAGTGCTGCCTAACTCAATTAATTGTCTTGGTCAGAGGCAGTTACAGCCCAAGAAATTCAATTTGAAGTTAAGTGTACAGCTGGAGCCCTGCTTAGAATTGGTCCCTTGAAATTAGATTCTCTATTTCTTTATGGTACATTGAGCTATATCCGGTTCTTATCAGCTTCCCCTCTGGCACCACTGGCTTCTCCTGCCTGTAGTGACTGAGCTGTTTGCACGTAGCCTCTCCTGTACCCTTGTCCTCAGTTTTCCTGGAAGAGCCCCAAGTGTTCTCTCTAAGCTCACTCAAGGTCACTCGTGGAGGCCCCCAGGCTCGACAGGGCAGAAGAGGTAGGAGGAGGCTCTATTTTGGTCCTGGATGGCTGAGCATCCTTTATAAAGTATATAAGACAACAAAAGGAGGTGTAGTGACAGCATGGTTGGTTCTTATCCCATATAGTCGATAGGCACAGGATATATGCACCTTAGGCCATTCATTCCCACAATAAATAACTCTCTGAAATAGCTAACACTTCCATGTTCATCTCAGACACTAATTAAGTGGTACTCAGTTGTAAAACCAAATTACTTTAAAATAATGTGGTACAAAGTCATGAGGAAACTTTCATAGGCACAAAGGCTTAGGGTTCATATCTCAGGCCTTACTAACTCAGAGAACAAGGTGAGGGCTATAGCTCAGTGGTAGAATGTTTGCCCAGTCTGCATGAGACCCCTGGGATTTATCCCCAGAAATAGTAAAAAATAAATAAAGAGCAAACATCATGTCCACGGTTGCCTGTAAGTGAAGCTGATAGTCTCAGGCCCATCTGTCTCAGTGGTTGGAACAACAAAACAAAATTTTACCTTATCATTTTATAAATAAGAGACTACCATTCTTTAAAAGTGATGCTTAGAAAGTATGGTAGTTAATCTTATCCATAATTGTATCTAGAGTCACTTAGGAGACACACCTCTGGGCAGTCTGTGAAAGGATTTGAAGAGAGGTTTAAATGAACAGGAAGACTCACAGTGAATGTGGACAGCACCATCCCTTGGGCTAGGGGCTTAGATGAAACAAAAAAGGAATTTAAAAAGAGAATGCAAGATGAGTGCAGGCACCTCCTGTTCTCTGCTTCCTGGTCTCTCCAGAACAGAGGAATGCCAGTGGTCTTTAGCTCTGCAAGCCTACCCCACCAAGATAGACTATATCCTCTCAAGCCATTGCCTAAAAGAAATCCTTCCTTTGTTATGTTGCTTTTGTTGGGTGTTTTGTCACAACAATGAGAAAATACAGAAAGATTATATCATTTACAGAAATTTATACTGCCAGTCAATGCTATAGAGCCACCAAAAAAAAAAAAAAAAAAAAAGCCTTTGACTGGAAATACCCAATGGTTTTGCAATAGCCCTAGGTCTGTGACCTCTCCATTGCCCACCCACCATCTTTCACAAGGTGATTCTCCAGCCACCCATTTGGACTCAGTTCATGGGGACGAGTGTATGATGAGTCTATGAAGGAAGTGTATTGTCCTTCAGAGAGGCTGATGACCTGGACTTGCTGGTTGTTGACTACCTTCAAAAAGGCCCACAGCACCTGCCATGTGCCTGAGCTTTGGTAGGGACCCAGGTTACTTACCTAGCTGCCACTCAGGGGAACACATGGTCTGCATCATCCAGATGGGCAGCGTGGGCTCTAGTATGGCAACTCCCATGTTGGCCAGGCAGATGGAACCTGAGAGACAGTTCTGTGAGCCAGTGTGACTGCCTAAAGCCTGACTCTTCCCACAGAGAGGGAGGTCATGGCCAGCTTACCTGCTGCTACCAGGATGTAAGGGTCTTTGAGAAGTGTTAGGAGTGGAGTCCCCATGACACTCTGAGGAAACAAATAACATGAACCTTCCATTTCTACAGAGTTTACAACCCTCCTATTTTCACATGATCTGAGAGAGCACCTTAGACATCACTGGCTCCTTTGACATTCTTGTCTAGGGGAAGGGAGTGACCTGTCTGGTGTCACAGCTGGGGAGAGAGCTCATCTTGTGTTCAAGTGCTAAGGCAATCAGAGCACCATACCATGTATTGGATCTAATTCCTAGCCCCAATGAATGGAAGCAAGGCCAGGATTGTCAATAGGTGTCCAGGCCTTTCTACTGTACCTCTCTGGAAACATCATTTGTCCCATAGACAACATTTGACAACAGGCAGAGCACCCAAACCTCAAGGTGAGTGTGGAAGTGCTGCCGTAGAAAACTCTTCAAGCTGACCCAGTCCTTCCTTTATCCATTCTGAGCTACACAGAGCAGCTTGGGAACGTGAATACCTGGGGTTAAAATGCTGGTCCTAGTGGCCAGTCTCAATTGCCCCTCTCTCACGGTATTACCCTTGTAACAGCTACACCTGAATGTAGATTTTTAAATATTCTCAATATAAAAGTATACAGAGGACATATGGAATGGGAAATCAATAGCAAGTGCTGTGGAGTGAGCTGGAAGTGGAGGTCTTGGTGCCAACTTGCACACTATTTCTATCATGGAAATAGCCACTGAGCGCACTGCAGTTAAGGAGACCAGGAGCTGTGTGAGATCTCTCAAGGCTTTATGCGTACCTACCAAGCATTCCACCAACTGAGCTACAACCAACCTTTAAATTTCCAAAATCATCTGTGCATACTCTACTTTCCTATTGTCCCAAGCTAGTCTACTTGTTGAGTATTCATCAGGATCGGTACAGAGGACATTTGGGAAAATAAAGGTAGATACATCTGGATGAATATTCCTAGGCCTGGGCAGGTAGGTACCCAAACGGTGCCAAGACCAAGACCTCCCAGGCCCGTGAGGAGGCTGTTGGTGCTTATCTCTAAGGAGTTTCGGGTGGGTCCAAGTCCTAGACACCCTGGCAGCAGACCGCAAGAGGCATCTGTTACTTGGGTAAATGGGAGTCTTAGAGCATCAATTGCATCGCAGTCCCAAATTCTTTTTAGGAGCTCTCTGTATCTGTAAAATGAGGCTAAAAATAGTCATTTCCTGAAATTTGTGAGACAAACCACAGATGGTGTACGAAACAGAGCTCCTGAGACATAAAAAGCCTAAAACTTTTAAGCACTTTGATCTTCTAAGTCAAGGCCTTTGAATCAAACTTTCCCACCCTACACATGTTCTTATTTTTCCTTTTGTTTGTTACATTATTTCTTCATAGAGTTTTCCTTCATTTTGTTCTGTTTTGTTTTGTTTTTGGGGGGGTGGTTTCGAGACAGGTTTCAAGACAGGGTTTCTCTGCATAATCCTGGCTGTCTTGGAACTCATTCCGCAGACCAGGCTGGCCACGAACTCACAGAGATCTGCCTGCCTCTGCCTCCCAAGTGCTGGGATTAAGGGCGTGAGCCACCACTGCCTGTTCCAGTGTTTCCTTCCTTCCTTCCTTCCTTCCTTCCTTCCTTCCTTCCTTCCTTCCTTCCTTCCTTCCT
>CAJQZJ010033979.1:1877070-1889988 GCA_907164525.1 Lophiomys imhausi | reverse complement strand
TGTGTGTGTGTGTGTGTGTGTGTGTGTGTGTGTGTGTGTGTGTGTGTTACAGCATTACCTACCTGCAACAGATGAGAATGAAGATCCAATGCCTTGGAGGGTTCGGGCCACAAATAATAGGACATAGGTGCCAGAGAAAGCAAACACTGGGAAAGAGAAGAGTAAGAAGATCCAGGTTGGGGTGAGGAGAAACATTTTCCTCAGTGATGTAGATCCTAGTAGGCTGCTCATGCTCCTGCAAATAGCCCTTCACACATGCTTCTGTAAGTAACCCCAATTAACATGTAGAAGGGGGACTCCTTGGGAAGAGGAAGAGCATCAGTAAGAGTGAGGGGGGATAAAATAAGGTAATTGGGGAGAGTGGTGAACATGATCAAAAATACATAATATAATACTTGAAACTCATAGCAAAACCCATTATCCAATATTGGGTTAATGAGGTTAATTGTCACAGTTAGATTTGGCAATCAACTTGACACAGCCCAGAGTCATCTGGGAAGAGGTAACCTCAGCTGAGGAATTGCCTACATCAGACTGGCTTGTTGCCATGCCTATGAGGCATTTTCTTAATTGGCAATTGATACAGGAGAGTCCAAGTCAACATGGGTGGTCCTGGATTATATAAGAAAGGTAGCCAAGCAAGCTGTAAGTATCTTTTTTCCATGGTCTCTGCATCAGTTTCTATTTCTGGGATACTGCCTTGGGCTTTCCCAACCAGGGATTATATTCTGTAAGTCAAATAAGCCCTTTTTCCACCAAATTGTTTTTTTGGTAAGAACATTTTATCACAACAGAAACCAAAATAAGACATTCACAAAACATTTCTTTAAAGAATGATTTTTAGACCAGAGAGATGGCTCAGTGGGTAAAGGTGCTTGCTGCCAAACCTGCAACATGATTTCAATCCCCAGAACCGACATGGCAGGAGAGAACCAACTCCTACAAATTGTCCTCTGACCTTAATGCATTCTGTGGCATACATACACATGCATAGTGAATGAATGAATGAATACACAAAGAGTAAATACACATCAAAAATTTCTTGATGAAGAAGGAGGAGGATGCTCCGATAGCAAGCTGACTGATTCCATAGAGGACATTCTGGGCATACAGCGGATGAGTCACTATTACATAGATTTTAAGCATGCAAGATGAGATGAGAACCATTATTTCCTAGAATTAACATATTTTGGGACTGGAGAGATGGCTCAGCTGTTAGGAGCCCTGGCTGTTCTTCCAGAGCATTAGGGTTCAAATCCCAGCATCCACAGGACAGGTCACAACTGTCTGTAACTCCAGTTTCAGGAGATCTGGCACCTTCCCACAGAAATACATGTAAGCAAAGTACCAATGCACATAAAGGAGAAATTAAGTTTAATTTAAAAAGAATTAACATATTTAAATATAAAAATTGGGATTTATTAAATGATACTGAGTGCCGGGGGGATAAAATAGGGTAGCAGATGTGAAAAAGAAAATGATACTGAGTGCCGGGGGGATAAAATAGGGTAGCAGATGTGAAAAAGAAAGAGCATACCCAGCTCCTGTCCTTGAAGACATACCATCTACTAGAGACTAACACAAATGAAACTGAAAGGCAAAGCAGAGAGTGATGTCTCAAACTAAATTACAGGTTGTGGAGGCTGTGTTGGTAGACCCAGACATTGCTCATCTTCAATTCCCAAACAATATCTCCAAAGAAAAAAGAATCCTTCCCAAGATGTCTGAACCAAACTTTAATCCTCCTGACCACTCATTATAGGTGTCTTTGGTTGTGTTTTATGATCTTCAATTATAGCCCAACATGACCACACCCAACTTCTTATTGTCTCCCAAAAGCACACTCTCTTGGTCCTTCCTTTTCTGGCACCTAATGCCCATTCTCAGTTTTTCTAGTATCTAGTATGCTTAAACCCCACTATTCTTATGTCCTTAAAGAATGGAGTAGCTAATTTGTCTTGCATTACCTGAGACTTTTTTAGTTTCAGAACTGAAAGTCACATTATAGAAAACCTCAGTCCCAGGAAAATCAGGATGGTTGGTCACACTATTGAGAAAAAGCAATCCTTTTCCTTTATTTTTTCTAAATTAATATGGGCCATTATTTGTCTCCCAGTTACCTTAAGAATTTCCCGATAGGGGCTCCAGAGGGGAGTTATAGGCATCAGTAACTTCATCTTAGTAATTTTGTTGTTTTGAGACAGGGTCCCATGTAGCATGGCCTGGCCTTGAACTCACGATAGCCAAGGATGACTCTGACCGTCTAAGTCTGCTTCTAGCTGCCAACTGCTAGGATTACAGGCCTGTGCCAGGACACCTAGTTCTTGTTTACTATTTTGTTCAAACCCTAAGTAAGGCTTACATAGGCTATCCTAATAGCCAAGTATATTTTCTTTTGTATAGAACTAGGATAACTCAGTAGAGTAACACTAGTGACCTCATGGAAACCATAATTGTTATTTAACACATACCATTAGGTAAATAAAAAAGACTTTTAATTTACTACTTTGCAGAGGGTCAAGCAAGGATTTTATGCTAAACACCTTGGGTCACAAACTTTGTGGTCTAACTTGCAGGGTATGATCATGATTCCCAAAGCAGCCACCACACCCTCCTCTAAATAATAAAATATTTAAACATATGTGTTCCAGAAAATTTTTGATGAATTTCTAAGTCACATTGGATGACTGTATTCTTTAATTTGCTCTCTAACACAAGCTGAACTAATGGAAGACAAATGAACACTGCTAATTTGAACTTTCTAATTTTCTTTTCTTTTTTAAACATATTTTAATAGTGTTTATGTAGTAATAGTTTTTAAGATTTATCTATTTATTATGTATACAGTATTCTGTCTGCATGTATGGCCTTCTATAGTCCAAAAGAGGGCAACAGATTTTATTTTACATGGTTATGAGCTACCATGTGGTTGTGGGGAGTTGAACATAGGACCTTTGGAAGAGCAGCCAGTGTTCTTAACCTCTGAGCCATCTCTCCAGCCCTAATTTTCTTTTCTTATTATTAAATTTTGTCCTTTCCCAATTTCATACCTGTAAACTCTGTTCTCCACCCCACCACCCTATCCCATTTTCCTTCCAACTCAACCAGCCCCTCCACCTCCAAAAATCTCTTGTTTTCATTAACTGGTTTTGTTTTTGTTTAGTGTCCCTCAGAGTTTAATGAGGGCCTTCTCTGTGACCCTGAGGTTAGATTTAAGCAGCACAGCCTGGTGACATCGTTTTCTTTCACTCGGTTTAATTATGCAAGTATATTTCCATTTCTCAGCAAGATTGTCCCATTTCAAGCTCTTGCCTTCCTTCCATCCCTAAACACAACTAAATCTTGTTGAACTTTGTTTGGACTGGGTCAGTTCTTACTCTGGGAGGGAAGAGAAGCTGAGGAGGAATACAGAAAGAGGATGTGTGATAGAAAATTAAGAAAACAAATAAAGACAGAGAAGCTATGTAATTTGAAGCAAGAGATGAGCAGAGGCAGCAGGAACCAACAGTGGGTCCACAGCCGCCTTCCCCGCATTGATCCTTAAAAATGGATGGCCATACCACTACCAGTGCTTTCTCCCTTCACATCTCAAACATCAGGCTTATTCATCTCACCTTTTTGACTCCACTTCCATTTTATTAATATCCATCAAGCTGATGCTGTGTGGGATTTGTCATTTACTTTCCTGTTTCTTTAGCAAATTTACTTTCAAAGGGTACAACCTTTAATGCCCTTAGCTAGGAAATACTAGGCCTTTGGAATTTTTCTAGTTACTATGATCCAACATCCTTTTTTGTTGCTGTTGTTAGTCACCCTTTACCATAGCATATCAACATAATACTCTCTCTTTTAAAAAATGAGAGGCTTGTAGTAAGCTTGCTCAAGAGGTTAGTGCACACAAACACATACACAAACATACACACTCCTAAACAAGTAAATGTACATACACACATGCATATATACCATAGCATGTACATTCAAACAGCTCTCATGACTCTCACTGAAGTAAATTAAAAACTTGTTCTCCTATAGGAGATGAGAATGATTCTAATTAGAGAAGGTGGTTACTAACCCTATCTCAACCCCTGTTCCAATGACTGTAAAACATTTCAGTTACTGTTGCAGCTGACTTGTTCAGATGTCCCATTTTTCTCTCAGTAACTCAATCCTGCTCTCTTATTACTATATTTACATGACAGAATTAAAGATGCTTAGTGAAGAGAAACAAATGACTTACTTAGTGTGGAGAGAAACATGATCATAAAGCCAGCAAACATGGGGATGTGATAGCCAATCCTAAAATGGAAGTGAACAAAGAAAGACAGCATTGCAACCGGCAGTCATATACTTGGGTGATATTTTTTAAACAGAGATGAGGCTAATTTGAGAGCATGTTTTGTTTTTGTTTGTTTTCTTGATTTTGTTGTTTGTTTGTTTGTTTGTTTCAGACAGAGTTTCTCTGTATAACAGCCCCGGCTGTCCTGGAACTCATTTTGTAGACCAGGCTGGAATTGAACTCACAGAGATCTGACTGCCTCCCAAGTGCTGGGAAGAGCATGTTTTTAATACGTGGATGCATACACATAAATAAACAAACATGCAAATCTACCCACAGACAAGGCCCAAATTATCCTTTCTAGGAAAAGTACCTATCAAAACCTCAGGATCATCCTAGATGAGATTTGTAGGAAGCCAGAGCTTCATTCAGCCTGTACTCAGACTGTTCTATTCTCCTTCATGCCATTCAAGCCATGCTAACCAATTGTTTACTGCTTCTCTTCTCAGTATTCAATACTCACATCACTAAGAAAACGTGAAGCCTGTAACATTTCACTAATAATCTGTTATCCTTTGGGAGAACAAGTTTCCTAGTTGCCGGCCCCCTTAGAGACCAGAGCATTCTTTCTTTTCTAACCACCTATATCAGCAATCTCAACCTGTGCATTACAAACCCTTTGGAGGTTTAAGGACCCTTTCAGAGGTAGCATACCAGATATCCTGCATATTAGATATTTATATTGCCATTCATAACAGAAGCAAAGTTATAGTTAGGAAATATCAATGAGTATAATTTTATGGTTGGGAGTCACTACAATGAGGAACTATATTAAAAGGTCAAAAGGTTGTAAGACTAGGAAGGTTGAGAAATTGACCTGCGTAAACCTGAGTCTGTACTTTGTGGATGGGGTAGTGTGGTGTTTGAATAAGAATGGCCCCCATAGGCTCATATATTTGAATAGTCACCAGGGTGTGGAACTTTGAAAGGATTAGAAAGATTAATAGATGTGGCCTTGTTGGACCAAGTATCTCTTGTGAGGTGGGCTTTGAGGTTTCAAAAGCCCATGCCAATTCTAGAGTCTCTCTCTTCTTATGGATCAGGATGTAGTTCTCAGCTACTGCTCCAGTACCTACTTGTATGCTGCTATGCTTCCTGCCATGATGATAATAAATACATAAACTAAACTTCTGAAACTGTAAGCTAGTCCCAAATTTAAATGCATTCTCTTACAATAGTTGTCTTGGTCATTCTTTACAACAGATCAGTGACTAAGAAAGACATTGTGGCTACTGAGTTACCTGTTGGTAAGAGGTCCTACAAATGGGTTGACCAGAAGTTGCATCAAAGCCTTTGAAGCAAAGAGAATTCCAACACGGATGTTTTCTTCTTCCAAGAATTCTATCCCTTGCAAGCAATTGTTTTTAGGTAGTGAACCAGCTTCAGTGACTGGAGGAGGAATGGTGCCATTTGTCCATGCTACACGGAAGGGTACATGCTCTTCTACAGTCATGGTGGTGTTGTCAAAGAAGGATAATATGGTAGAGAAGGCAGGAGAGGTAAGAGCTTGCTGGGAGCTTATAGAGTGACTCCTATGCAAAGACGAGTTGGCGTCTTTGAACTCTGTCGCATACAGGAAGGTGGGCACAATGGGCACTGAAAATCAATGAGGATATGTAAGTAGAGTCAAGGACAGAGATCTTTTTACCACTACTAAGTTCAAAGGCTAAATTACTATGATGCCCAGTTTCAAGCAGAAGGAAGACCTCTAAGTGACATTATTTAAAGCCTACGGAAGATCACACCTGCTCAAATCACCCTATTAGACAAAAGACCAAATTCTAGTCATCAGAGAGTCAGTCTTCATGTGTTTGTGGCACACTAACTGGTTAATTCAACCTGCTTCTAAAGAATCACGGATAACATGAGAATTTATAGTTGATGATAATCTATAATGACTTTTCACAGATGGGTGCAAAATGGGGAAAAAATAGAGTCACCCAATACACATATTCCAACTGAAGTAGAACAAAGCTAGTTCCACTTCTTCGTGTCAGCTACCAGATGACCAGAGGGTTGGAGAGGCTAAGGACCCAGGTAGTGTGGTGTGAGAAGCTCTGACTCTGAGGAAGTTGCTACTGGGAATCCTGGACATGTCATTTAACATCTTTGAGCCTAATTTTCCTTTTGTAAAAGAGACAGAACCTACCAGGATGTATTGATCTCAAGACTTAATAATCTCTATGGTGGAGTGGAATGTGTGTATGTATATTTCCCTTTGATGCAAAGATTCCAAATTTGCTATGTCAGTGTTTTTGAGAGTTTTATGAATATAACTCTAACTATAGAACCATAGGAAATGAGTATTGACTATATTGGCTTATATACTTGTCATAAGAAGCCTCTTCCTTAAAGCATAGATTTCACCCAGAAGGGACAACATGCTATAACTTAGTCATACACTACTGTAATTTCACATAAAAGTAGTGAAGTATCAGTCAGAAAATGTAGGACTGTGAGGCAGTGAGCTGCAAACAAGGCATGGCTTGGTAAGGACTTGGACATCCTGTTTGTCAAGAGGCTGGAAAAGCCTCACAAGAAGACAATGCTCACTGCTCCAGGTAACTCAGGTCATCAGCACCCCTGGGAAAACATAATGATAAAAATGTGACATCCTGCCTTAGGACTTCTTTTCCTACTGGGCACTTATGAACTTGCTTTTGTTTGGACCTCCAGGGTCATTAGTCTCAAGTCTGACAGTCTTTAGACTCCACTGCCTACAGTTCCCTCCATCCCTCAACAGCCTCCATGTCTTTTCCATATGGAAAACTTGACAAGCTTTCAGCTCATTGATGAAATGAATCAAGGTACAAGCTGCCTGTTGTGACCCAAAGCAGATATACCCTCAACACAAAGGCCCCAAACATACCCACCACAGTGAGAAGCATGTTGTCCAGGAGCAGGGCTACGAACACCACCACCAGCACCAGCTGCCGGGACTGTCTCCCTTCCTTCAGTAAGCGCTGAGGAGCATCCAGAACAAGCTGGAACATGGTGAGTGCTGCAGGAGGATGGGCTGGGTAGAGAGTAGGAGAGTGGGGCCCTTCTCCTCCAGCTGCTTAGGAAGGTCCCTTGACAGACGTATGTGGATCTTCTGGAAAGTCTGCCTGGTCCAGGAAAGTTCACTGTTCACGTGAAAAGTGTAAAGGGTTACAAGCAGCAAAAGAGTTTGATTTTCCCATGCCTATTTGCTCATTTCTTATATAATCTCAGTAACTCCACACTTCCCACAACACCTTCCAGAGAGGTTTTGCTCATCAGAGATTTGTATATGAAATTATACCTACTGCATTAAACCGACTTCACAGATGACCAGCCTCCTTGTTTCTCAATTGTCAGACCTCTTACCTGAATGGTTTAGGGGTCACCTGAGCCATTACTTTCTTTTCTTGTAATTTTAAAATAGTTTTATTTTTGAAATACTGTTTTTAAATGCAACTTCATGAGTCAGGCATGGTGTTGCACACCTGTAATCCCAGCACTTAAGAGGTGAAGCCAGGACAACCATAAGTTTGGGGGCAGCCTAGACCACCTGGATCCCTATCCACGTCATAGCTACGCAGCAAGACCTTGTCTCAAAAATAAAGTAAATACAAATAAAGGCAATTTTATGACTATGAAAAAAGTCTTAAGTTTATCACCACTCAAAAATTATACTGTAAGAAAGTATGTAGCATGCAAAAATATGTGTTAGCCAAGCTGTCTATCCACTGATAAGCACTAACCAGGAAAAAAAAAAATCACTGGAAAAAAAAAAAAGACTCGGGAGCTGTTGAGATTTGTCCTGGGTCACACAATCTGTGTCAATCAGAGCTAAAAACCCAAGTTTCTTACCTTGTATATTTGTACTCTACCTTTTTCTGTGGATATACAATGTTAGAAGTGCTTGGGCTTTTGTATTTAAGTACAGGACCCTGTTCAGAAAGGTGCATTGCTATGTAAATAAGATACTAACTCTCACAACGAGTTTCCTGTATGGACTTCCATATCAGTGGCTCCTATTTAGGAGCCTGTATCATATGTTACTGTCTTGTTGCAGTCGCTTATCTAACCTTAGGGAATCACAATTTCTGAGAGGATTTTATTTGCTTATTATGAGGCTTCTGTTACAGTGCCAACAATACCAATCATTTAACATTTTTAAATGGACTACTGTCACAAAATGTATGATACATATATGACATTGTATTCATAGTTTGGCATGTGAATGTAAAAAAAAAAGTGTTTATTTTTGAGACTAAAAAGATGCCCATTCAAGAGCTGGTTACTTATAATCAGTGACTTACTCTTCCTTGTTAACTTTCCTTGTTTATCATTTTAAAATAATTATATAATGAGCCAGTTTCATAACATAAGCAGTAAATAATTTGTAAGTGGTTATCTGTCTCTAGGATTAAACATCAGTCTCAAATGGTAGAAGTATTCACAGGCACTGAGCTAGTCTTCTAAGCCCAGGGCTAGAAGAATAGCCTACATGCTGCATGCAGCTCAAGGAGCAAGCTCCCAAGTGAAACAAATATCTAGATAATTCTGAGCCAGGAATCACATACAGTGACCTGGGACCCTTTATTACTTCGTATAAAAAGAAATTTCAAACTACAACCTTACTTAAGACACATAAGAATGTAAATAAGGAAAGATTAAAAGAAAGCAACAAAAAAGTTGTTAAATAGAGTAAAATAAGTAGGGAGAAATTAAACAAAATTAAATATACAATAAAACAGCAAAAACAGAACAAGAAATCTGTTGATCAATCAATAGTAAACTTAATGATCAAAATCCTCTAACAAGAAACAGAAATTTTAAGGAAAAATTAAACTTGTCCAGAAAGAAAAAAAATCTTACCTTACAGTTCATCCTGATGTGAGGCACTCAGGGAGGAAGTAGCAGCTGTTGGTAAGACAGCAGAGACTCTGCTCTCTGAAAGTGGATGTGCTGATGGATTTATTGCTGACTGCTATCTGAGCATTCTCTCTCTCTCTCTCTCTCTCTCTCTCTCTCTCTCCCCCCCTCTCTTTGTGTGTGTGTGTGTGTGTGTGTGTGTGTGTGACAGTGTGCGCATGCGCTCGTACGTGCACTTTGTCCACAAAGACTTAATTGGAATCTCCAACAGATTTCATTTAGACCCTTAGCTCCCTGTGTCACTGGCAGACAAGGCCAGGGCTGGAGAGGACAGAGGGAGTAGATTTTTCCTGAGCAAAGAGGCTCTGGGCTGTGCTGGTTTTCATCTGAGCTTACCTAGCATACTACTTTTTTAACTCTTGCCTGGATCTGGATGCAAGCCAGAATGCAAGATAGAACCAGGGTCCATCTCCTGCCCTATGCTACTTATAGATGCCTCTTGTGCTCCAATTCTTTCCTTAAACATAGTAAATCTTGAAACATTTATGTAAAGAAGAAAATAAGTGATTACTGTTCTCTAGCCATAAAATTTAACATCTGGGGCTGAGGAGATGACTCAATTAATAAAATGTTTGCCATATACATATAAAAACCCGAGTTTGATTCCTATTACCCACATTTAAGAAAAAAGTGTGACAATGCATGCTTGTAATCTCAGCACTGAAGAGGTAGAAATGGGATCCCTGGGACTTTCTGGCCAGTCAGTATAGCTGAAGCAGCAAGCTCTAGGTTCAGTAAGAGACTCTCTCAAAAAAATATGGAGACAAATTGAGGAAGACACCCAGTATTGACTTCTGGCCTCCACACGTATGTATACACACATGCATTTGCATCTGTACCTACACCTGCATATGCATATGAACATGTACAAACATACACATAAACACAAATCAAATATCTGTGGTCTATGTACAGGCACAGATTTTTCACTGTGTCCCTACATCCCAGTCCTATGTCAGTGCTCTTTATTATGGAGTGACCGGATAGATTGCTACAGGACAGACAGCAACTCATTGAGGGATATTCAGAGGCATCTGCAGTCTGTAATATTCTAACATGAAGCATCTTCAGTGGGGCATTGAATGTAAAGTTTACAAAAGGCCAAATAAGACAGATGAACAAGAGAACAAAGATCTCCTTTATTGTGAGCCATCCGATTGTGTGAATTAACTTGGAGGCTTGATTTAGACAAGATCATTATTGATTTAGACAAGATCATTAAGGAAATGTGTCATAACAAGCAAACAAACAAATAAATAAAATGAAGGTATCAGTAGGGCTTTGTTTCTTTTGGACCTCTGAGGACCATCCAATTCTTTTGGCTGTGAGAGACTATCTACAGATCTTGGCTCTTAGCATTCACCTTCAAAGTCAGCAGCCCATGTCTAACTCCCCTTCTCTCACTTACAAGAACCCTTTGGGTTATGACGAGTACACGTAAATACATTCTCAATGAGCATAGTGGTTCACATCTACAATCTCAGCACTCTGGAAGTTAAGGTATGAGGATCTCCATAAATTCAAAGCAGCCTGGACTCTGGACTACACAATGAATCCTAAGACAACCTAGGCAACAGAGTGAGCCCCTGTATCAACAAACAAACAAGATAGAAACTATATGTCACAACTAGTCTCGAACTCACAATCCTCCTGCCTCATCCTCCCAAGTACACAACTATACATCTTAACTTTACATATCTTCCACATAGTAGTGGAAAAATTAAAAACTAAAGAGGAACCAGCAAAAAGCAGTTGTTCAATCTAGATACAGATAATACTGGGTCCTTGCAAAGAACAATTTCTAATCAATGCAAAGTGGAAGTGTGAGGCTCTCCAACTGTGGTTCTGTTCTTTCCAGTGTAAATGGCAGCAATTGGGCCCTTCAGCCAGATGGCTTTTTCTGTAGGCATATATACACATGAAACAATGATTGGAGCTGAGGTTGGCATGGCCTGCTACAATGGGTGTCCTGTGACTCAAATATGGAGGGTGTTTTGTTTCACGTTACTTCCTGTTTCCTTTAGCTGTTCAAATATTTAACAATCACTTCATGATTTCTCATGTTTAGGAGACATCAAGGTTGAAGGCCAAGACTGCAGAGGCTTGCTTACAAATATATAACTTTGGTTCAGAAGTTATGTGCAGGGTTCTGAAAAAGAAGAGTGATATTTATGGGGAGGGCTGTGACTTTGTATGACCATGATCTTCATGACGTTGAAGAACCTGTGGAATAGAGATGTGTCCAGAGGGTAAGGAGTCACTATATGTGAGAGAAAATAAGTGCTGTATGCAGATCCACTTTTAAATGCAAAAAATCAAAGGTAGGATGGGGGAGTGATGGGGTGATGGTATGCATTCTAAATGTTAATTAATTGGTCCTGCTTACTGTCTGTTACATACATTGTCACTGATTGGTTGAATAAATGCTGAGGCCTGAGATTGGGCAAAGACAGAGGTAGGCAGGACTAAGGTGTGTGGTTCTGAAGCAGAGAGGTTGATGAAGTAGAGGAAGCCTCCAAGAGTAGAAGCAAGGAGCAGAAAGAAGGAGACACATGATGAGGTAGAATAAAGAAAATCATTTCACGTGGCCTGGAACATTGGCATAGTGTGGAGAATAGCACTCCAAAGGGACATATGCATATATGGGGTCATATTTGGGGAACAGAATCAAGAGCTACCTTAGATGGGCTAAGATTGCACAATCCAGGCCAAGTCTTGTTAAAATCCATGTGGTGTCTGTGTGCTCATTTATAATGGCGGTTAACTATAATATAAATACAAGTAATAATTTAATTAATTTTTCTATAAATGGTGCCAGACATAATTTAATTAATTCTACAGGGTAGCATACATCCATAATCTCAGCACTTGGGAAGCCAAGGCAGTTCCAGAGGATCCAATAATCTCTTCTGGATTTTCAGGGCACAAGGCACACACATGGTGCACACACATCAATGCAGGAAGCACTCATAATAAAATAAAATAAAACCTCATACAAATAAATACATATAAAAGAAAACATAACCAAGGGCCAGGAATATAGCTCAGTCATAGAGTAACTGGCCAGTGTGTGCAAAGAAGCCTCAGATTCAATGTACAGAATAAACACACATACACACACCCCAATTTAACATAAACTGGGATTTCACATAATCTTTCCATTTCAAGACACTAATAGCAAATTCAGTAGTATATAGCTAGACCAAAGAGCTTCATTCCCAATCCTCTTGAAGAGGCAGAAAAGTTTAAAGCCAAAGGAAAAAAAAAATACACACCATTGCAGTAAAACCAAGCTTCCTTACTTGTGCCAAGTCCCTTCAAACTCAGTCTGCATGTCCTTCAGTTATGGCAGAAGTGTGCAGGTATCTTATAATAGTGTAGAACCCCAAGGCAGGGTGCTCTGGTAGGATTTGAATTTGACAACTCTTCTGGCTGTTGTCTCTCACCTGTGACCTCAGTCATGGCCTTTACTTCTTTGCTAGAGACCTAAGCCTCATGCACACACCTTCTGTTGTCAAGCACCCTTTATCTCTTTGAATGCTGAGTACTTCCTTCCCTTCCTTCTGCTTCTCAGTATGCATTTGAAAGACCTTCCTTTACTTCAAGTGCTAATTTCTTTTTAAACCTTGTATGTATGTATGTATGTATGTATGTATGTATGTATGTATGTATGTATGTAT
>CAJQZJ010033979.1:1855414-1877060 GCA_907164525.1 Lophiomys imhausi | reverse complement strand
TATGTATGTATGTATGTATGTATGTATGTATGTATGTATGTATGTATTTATTTATTTGTGTGTATTTATGCACCGTGCCCAAGTGTGGAGACCAGGAAAGGGAATTGGATCCCCTGGAACTGGAGTTATAGGCAGTTAAGAGGTAACTCTGTTCCTTTAAGGCAGGGTCTCTCCTGGAACCTGAAGCTCCTTTTTTCTCAGATAGGCTCTAGTCTCTGGTCTCCTCCAAGCTGGGTGCTTTAGTTGGGGTTTCTATTGCTGTGATGAAACACCCTGACTGAAAAGCAAGTTGGAGAGGAACAGCTTTATTTAGTTTACACTTTCATATTGCTGTTCATCATCCAAGGAAGTCAGTACAAGAACTTAGAGGGCAGAAACCTGGAGGCAGGAGCTGATGCAGAACCAATGGAGGGATGTTTACTGGCTCGCTCCCCATGCCTTGCTCAGCCTGCTTTCTTATAGAACCCAGAACCACCAGTTCAGTGATGGCCCCACCACAATGGGCTGTGCCTTACTCCATCAACCACTAATTACGAAAATACCCTATAGGCTTGTCTGCAGTCAGATCTTATAGACATTTTCTTAATTAAGGTTCCCTCATCTCAGATGTCTGTCACCTGTATTAAGTTGACATAAAACTATCCAGGACAAAAACAAAACAAAAACCCTATCCAGGACATTTGGGATTAGAAGTATGCAGGGGATGCCTCATTACTACAAAGGCAGTAGCATCTGAACTCTGGACCTCATGGTTGCAAAATGTCTTAACCACTGAGACAACTCACCAAATTCCAAGTCTTAGAATTCTCAATGCCTCCCATTGTTCAGATTGTTGGAGCAGAGTAGATGGTGGCAGGACTGTATGGTAGAGGACGTTTGTCCACTTCATAGCAGCTGAGAAAGCTAGAATCCCATATACTCTTTGTGGGCCTTCCCCAAGAGCTAACCACCTAGTAGACGCTACCTCTGAAAGTTCCCCCACCTTCCAATAGTGTCACAGGCTGGCATCCAAGTTTTCATCACAGAGGCTTCTGAGGAACACTTGCATGGCAATAACTGTATGTTGTTGTTTCTATTAATATTACTGATTTATAACCATTCTTGACTCTCTGGGCTTCCCAGAAGCTGGCTGAGGTACTGAATGCCCTGAAGGGAGACTTACACGTTCCCAGAACCTCTTTGCTTAAGAATGAAGAGTGAAGAAACACCACCTTCCATGTGGACTTCAGTTCTGAAATCCTGGGCTGTGTAGGCATATTTCTACCTCTAAAGGTTGGCCTCTCAGCCTCGACAATGGCTCCTTATAAAATTTGGTCATACAATAACTATGGGAAATGGCTTTAGTCATCAGTTTGGGTCCTAATTATGTCATTGAGCAACTGTGGGACTGTAAACACCTATTTGATCTCTCTATGCCACTGTCTTCTAAACTGTAGGCGTTTTGTGGAAGGTTAATTAGTTAAATTAATAGCAAGCATTTAGCCAGCCATGGTGAATCATGCCTTTATGGAGACAGAGGCAGGAGGATCTCTGAGTTCCAGGGCAGTCTGGTCTACATAATGAGTTCTTGGCCAGCCAGGGCAGCATAGTGAGACCCTATCTCTAATAACAACATTTAGAAGAGTGCCTGTGTTACAGGCCCCCAGATCTTAGCACAACTGACGCCATAATGAAAATACTACTCAGACTCTGGAACCCAGCATGTAGGCAACAACACCTGCCAAAACAAAAACACCACCAAAGTCCATAGTTCTGGGAAAGTACCTAAATGTACTAACGTTGCTTTTTGGCTTCTGTAGTTCTGCTTCTGGCTAACTGCTCTTGCTAACTGAGGCATGTCAACCCAGGATATATATTTTATGTGCTTAAAAGTTTATCCTGAGAAAGGCTCAGGACAGCACTTGTGTCCTGAGCATCCAGTGTAGTAGATGGTGGGCTAATAAAGATGTTCTGTTGGCATGAACCTGTGTCTGAATGCTCTTCTCTGGTGGATCCCTCACAATATCTGGGCATAGCAGGCATACAGGACTATGTCCTAAGAACTTAATTATCAGAAAAAACATGAAGGCATGGATTCTGCTCTGCAGAGCTCCTCTATTTGTGGGGAGGATTTCCAAACACTAAGTTCCCCAAGTAAATTTCCTTTTGAAATGCCTCATCTACCCTGACCACTTTAGAGCTGTTACTTCTTGCTCACCACAAAAATTTATAGATTGCTCAAGACTTAATGTGAAACACCCAGCTCTGTTCTTCCCATCTATGTGTTCTCCAAATTCTTTGTTTGTTTTGTGTTTTGCAGTGCTGGGAATAGAACCTTGGGTCTTCCACCTGCTAAGCAAGGAATCTACCACTGACTCCTAGCCCCTCTGCTCCAGATTCTATCTGAAAGGCCCACCTACCCTCTCCTCCTGGACTTAACCAACCCTAAGGGACTTTTTTTAAAAAACAGATACACAATCTAGTATTTCATTTTACAATGTTTTACATGTTATCTCTGTGTGATTGTACATGTTGGTCTTTTCTCACTATTTAGCCCTTTGTTCCTTACAAATATTGTACTGCGAGTAATGCTATCTTTGCTTTAGAGATATGACATGGGCCCACAGACATAATTCTGGTTAAGAGTGAGCCTGGCCTGCTCGATCTAGCTTGGTGGAATTTATTCACGGTTCAGAGCAAGAATGTGTCCTTCAGTTCTCTGGAGATTCTTGAGCAACTGCATTATGTTTCATAACCTGTTAGGAATTTGCTTACAGAAGTCATCATTTCAGTTGTTTTGATTCTGTGAGTGCATTACAAAGAATAAGAAATTTCATGGCTCTAAGATTCAGACTTAGAGACAATGCAGGCCATGACCATGATGGAAAGGGAGAGATGAACTAAATTTGAATGTCTCTGAAGCTTTGCCTAAAATTCCCAGATGTTGTAATACCAGTATATCCCTGTTTCATCTTTGATACCAGAGAAAGGGGTTTTTTTTTTTTTTTTTTTTTTTGGTTTTTCGAGACAGGGTTTCTCTGTGTATCCTTGGCTGTCCTGGACTCACTTTGTAGACCAGGCTGGCCTCGAACTCACAAAGATCCGCCTGCCTCTGCCTCCCAAGTGCTGGGATTAAAGGCGTGCGCCACCACCGCCCAGCTCAGAGAAAGGGGTTTTAGCAGATTCTATGTGAGAGCATGCAACTTGTATTCTCACTTCAAAGCAGAAGCACCCACTCATTTTAGAATGAATTTGATCTTCAAAAATTTCCCACTGAAAATTTGTATCTGGGGTATTTGTAGATTGATCTGAATTTACACAGAAGAGATAGGCAACACGTGTGTGCATAGAAGTTATGTAGTCAAAAGGCATAGTCTCCATCTATGAAACTCAAATTGCATCCCAGATTCTGTTTCTTCTGTAAATAGGAGAGAAACACCTGGTATCACTTCATTCTAAAATCTAACAATTAGAAACTAGTTCTACAAAAAGGACAGTCACATAAGGAAACTCATTATTTTACATGTGAATAGCATTTTCCAACAAATAAAGAAAGGTTCACATTATGTGGGGAAAATTAAGTCACTGGCATGAGCTCTTCTTGTCTTTCCTTCCTTATTTTTCTTCCTCAATAAGTATTTGTAATAAAGTACAATTTCACATTCCTACCAGAGTTGCTGAATGTGAAAGCATAATTTTAAATCCTTAAGAAAACCAGGCCTCAACCTGAGACTTTCCCCAAGGGAGAAAACCAAGCCCTATCGCCATTAACAATACTCTAGTATGCTTACAGATAGGAGCATAGCATAACTGTCTTCTGAGAACCTTCATGCAACAGACCATCCAAACAGATGCTGAGACTCACTGTGAAACATTAGGCAGTGTGTGGGGTGTTTTGGGGGGGAAGATGGGGGGGAACCTGGAGAGGACAAGAACTCCACAAGAAGACCAACAGAGACAACTAACCTAGGCCTGTGGGAGCTAACAGAGACTGAGGCAACAATCAAAGAGCATACCTGAATTGGACCTAGCCCCCCCCCCTACACATATGTAACTGATTCATCATGTGGGGCCCCTACCAAGCAGAACAGGGGCTGTCTCTGACATGGACTCTGATTCTTACTTTTTGACCACAAGGCATCCAGGAGAGCAGTGCATGGCCTCAGTGGAAGAGGATGTGCTCAGTTCTAATGCAACTTGATGTGCTGAGGTGGGATGGTGGGCGAGGCTCCCCTTTTCTGAGGAGAAAGGAAAGGCTTTGGGACCTGGAAACAGGAGGATAAGGAGTTCAAGGCCAGGCTCACTACTCAGCTCCACAGCAAGGATGATGCCAGCTGGGTCTACAAGAAACTGCCTCAAAAAAAATCTAACTACAAAAATTCTTAAAAGATACACATAGCATAAAGTATTCCCTGATCACAGATGGCAAGCGAGAGACAGAAGGGACCGAGGGTTCTCTCAAAGTCACATTTAGTATTCCAAGAGACAGTCAACATTGAAATCCGGCTTGCTCACTCTGAGTCTCATGCTCTGACCACATTCCCTATGGCTGGGGCAGCTACTCTTGCATTCCTTAGGAGTAAAGGAAGGCACCTTAAAAACATTCCATGTAGAAAAACAAAAATGTAACACATTTCGTTCACCTGATAGATATGTATTAAGTACTAGCTGTAAATTACCTCCTCAGGTGCTTCAGCTAAAAGACACAAGAAAATTGTTGTTCAATACAAGTTGGTTAGAATGACTTGTCATTTAGGTCTTAAAAAGAAAAGAATATAACAGCAGTTCTCAATCTGTGGGTCATGACATCAGATATCTGCATATCAGATATTTACATTATTATTCATAACAGCAAAATTTCATTTATGGAGTAGCAATGAAATAATTTTATGATTGGGGCTCAACACAACATGAGGGACTGTATCAAAGGGTCTCAGCATTAGGAAGGTTGAGAACCACTGGTCTAATACATAGTAATTAATGTGTAAAGGTTTATCAATCAATAAAAGTATATGAGTAATCTCAGCTAAGAAATATATAGATTTGCATGCATAAGGCCTACATACGATCAAGCTAGCCAAAATCCCAGCACAGATGTGGGAGCGGCTCTTGATGACTTACTCTTACCATGAGGAACTATTGGCAACAGATGGTGGCTGAGGGGAGGGGAAAGTTAATTTTGTTCAAAAATATGGTCCCTGAGAAGGCATCCATGTAGATAGTCCTACAGCCATACACATACAGGCAACACAAAGTTGACTCGGTAGGCTTAAAAAAAAAGTGTATGAATTTAGAGAGGGATAGAATGGCAGGACATGGGGTAAGAATTGGAGGAGAGAGAATTGGGGCATAAATTTGATCAAAATATATTATACACATGCATGAAATTCCCAAATAATAAAAAGTTTGAAAGAAATATATAGAACTTACTGTTTGGATTCTTTACCTCTTTTAATACTTCCAACAATTTTATGGAGAAGGATTGTTATGCATGGAAAAGAGATGTACCCAAAGTAGACTTTAAGTAACCTAGGATCATTTACTTCATTTGTAACAGCAGTTGACCAACTCCTAGCTGAAATGCTTGGGACAGGAGTGCTTTAAATCTCAAGCTTTTTTTTTATTTTGGAATATTTACATAATGATATGTCTTGCACATAGGCTCTAGGTTTAGAGAGAAAACTCATTTATCTTCCACACAGACCTCACATATATAGCCCAAAGGAAATTTTATAACAGTATAGTAATTTTGTGAATGAGGCAAAGTTCCATGTTATGGAATTTTCCATATATGGCACCATGTTGACACTAAAACTTTTTGGATTTTCTAGCATTTCAGAGTTTGGACTTTAAGATTAGGAATGACTCTAACTTGCACACCATGGTATACAATTCAGCTCTCAACCCTCTCTTCCAGGTTAAAAGAAAGAGAGAGAGAGAGAGAGAGAGAGAGAGAGAGAGAGAGGTTGAGATTAATTTCATGATCATATGCCTCTTTATAGATGCTTGAGACAGGATCTCATGTAGGACAGGACTTCTCAAACTCCTGTGTGACTGAAGATGACCAAGAATGAGCTTAAACTGCTGATTCTCCTGCCTATACCTCCCAAGTCCTGGATTACTAGTATGTCCCCCATTCATAGTGGTCTTCTAGCCGGGCGGTGGTGGCGCACGCCTTTAATCCCAGCACTTGGGAGGCAGAGGCAGGCGGATCTCTGTGAGTTCGAGGCCAGCCTGGTCTACAAAGTGAGTCCAGGACAGCCAGAGCTGTTATACAGGGAAACCCTGTCTCGAAAAACCAAAAAAAAAAAAAAAACATAGTGGTCTTCTAATGGCCAAAGCAATTGGACTTTGTAGTCCTCCTGTTACTAGATTTATTTTATGTTTCTGGCAACAGTCTCAATGTTGTCAATTTTTTTCTCTTCTTTTAGCTTCTGGAACACGAGTGTCCAATCTCCTAATCCTAATGATTGCTTCAGCACCTTCCCACTCTACACACATTCTCAGGTTTAATTCTTTTATCTCCATATTCTCAAATCGATGATAGGTTACAAATTTTACCTAAGGCCAATCACGATATCTTCTTGTGTATTTATCAACAATCTCTGAAGAGGTAACAGTTACCCAAACAAAGCAGTTCTTCATTGCCTTGTCCAAACAGAAAAGTTTCTATCTACCTCATCTGTCCTTATATTGTAAATAGAACCACAGCCAATTCACTGGGTAGTTAGTTTCTCACAGCCAGCTGGTTTTTCTGTTTGTTTTGCTTATTTCTTTGTTTCAAAACACAATCTCACTATGTAGCTCTGGCTGCCCTGGAACTCAGACCTTCCTGCCTCTGCCTCCTGAGTGCTGAGGTTAAAGGCCTGCGCCACCACACTAGGCCAAAACTAGCTAATTTTATCAGAGCAACAGAAAACAAACTAGAACACCTTGTGTGAGTTTCACCCCTTTAACTGTTTTCAAGTCTGTTCCTAAGGTGGTCTTCCACACGAACATGCAAAGAAAGCCTTGTCTGTTGAGCGGGTCCACAAAGAGAATGAACCAAGTAGAAGGATACACTGCAATAAATTATGACACAAAGCACTCCATGTTAGCCCATCATGGGAATGGGTTTTCTATCGTCTGCTTTTCGAGGTGGTTTTCACAGGGTGAGAATGGACATGAGGTGCACGTACTTTCTTATGCATGTTTTTCCTACCTCCTCCTTCCCTGCTTTCCAATCAGTCTCTTTTTCTTTTTCTCGTGAGTTCTCGCTCTTGTGTCCATTTTGCCCTTCTGGCCCCTTTTGCCCCCGCCACCGCCCCGGTCCGCGCTCCCAGCACTCTGGTCAGCTCCCTCTCTCGCTCTCGCTCGCGAGCACGCGCGCGCACTCTGCGCCGCCCCCACAGGGCTCGAGTCACGAGGCTGGGGGCGGAGCGCCGCCGAGGGGGCAGGGTCTCTGGCGCATCTTCACAACGCGCATGAGCGGAGCGGGCCGCACGGGCCTCCCTGCTATATCTGCGCCTGCGCGGTGTTGCTGCGGGGCCAGTCGGGACGGAGGAGACAAGATGGCGTTGCGAGCGATGCGAGGAATCGTGAACGGGGCCGCTCCCGAGGTACTCGTGCCCGCCGGTGGGCCGAAGGCCGGAGCTCGGGAGCAGGCGCTGGCGGTGAGCCGGAACTACCTCTCCCAGCCTCGTCTCAGTGAGTACGGGAAAGTGAGCGTGTCCGCCTAGTCCTTGGCTTGTGCTCTACCTGTCCAGCCAGTGGGGAGGGAATGGGATTCATTCCCCCCCACCTTTGCGTGATTCACAAGCACATCTCCAGCTCTGTGTAAGCTTTTCCGTGACTTAAGTGAGCCGAGGGCGAGAGCACCGACTGGAACCTTTCCATGGGCTAAGTGGGCTCCTGACGATTGCCCCACCCTCTCCGAGTTCCATGAAGTGGAGTAATCCCAGGCACTTGTCTGTCTCTAAGGGCCACTTCTTGTCACTCGGATCTTCATCTGCTCCTGCCCTCCTTTAAACGTGTCCGGGTCGAGGGAACGCCCACTCACGTCTCCTTTGCCCCCAGGACCTCTGAGCAGGTGAACAGAGGCAGAAGGTGTACTGCCATCGCTGGCGTGGGCAGGTCTGCGGCTAGAGGGAGATGTGGCTTATTCTGTAGGGACCGCTTCACAGGAGGACACCTAGATACCGGAGATCCTTAGAGCTGAACAGTCCCACCCTCTCATTTTACAAGCGAGATGCCTAAGGTTCTGGAAAAGAGGGGCCATGCTAGGCTTCAGCCATCTAGTGGGAAAGGAGGAGCCAAAAATCGATGTTTCTTAATCTATGCTCGGTCTTCTCTCGTTTCTTCGTTTACTGACAGCTAACCAAACTCAGTTGAGTGGAAAGTTGCTTTGCAAAGCCGAGCCTTTCCCCATATCTGTGCATAGGTTTAAGTGTAGTGATTATAAAAGAGCTCGATAAGCCAGGTTTAACAAGACTGATCAGTCATTCCTAAAGAAATGGCTCTTGTTGGCTGAAGATTTCGGTTGTATAGCCTCAAACCTCTCCACGGCTCCCTTGAAACCAGGGAGAGACTTAAAAAAAAAAGAGTATCCGTTGTTTTCCAGGTAATAAGATTGCCTTTGCACTGGTTAATTGCCAGCTTGTCTCTGTGGGTGGCTCCTTGGTTAAAAAAAAAAAGTCAGATGAAAGGTTTTAGCTAGGCACCCTCCAGCCTGACTAATCCTGTCCTGTGGGTCATGTGATAACTGCAGTGTGGGGAAGGAAGAAAGCACATTGGAGACTGGATTGCTGAGGTATGCCTTTTAGGCATGTTTGTAGAATAATTGTGAGAATTAGAGAATGCCTGTTAGGGACTCGTGTGAACAGAAGGAAATATTGAGAAAACTGACAGATTTATACCTGACAATTACAGATTCTCATGAATTGCATTTAGTATGTATGCTTTGCTCTGAGCAGAACATATAGACATTGATGTTGCTTCTAGAAAAAAGATTTGGTACACGGTTACAATAGTTTATTTCCATATACTAAATCATTCTGTGTCAATTCAGAGAGTGTAGAATACTCCATGTGTAAGTTGTTAAGCCCTTCAGGGATAGGAATAGTGTGTCCCCCCATCTACATGTGCTTGGCCAGTGGTTGAAAAGTTTATCCATAGGAGGTTTCTGATGAATAAACCGATGCTGAAAGTGTTTAACTTGCACTCTTTGCATCCCTGAGCTCACAGTGTCTGACCTAGGAAGTGCCCTGTGAATCCTGTAATTTGAAATTCAACTTGTCCTGTTGGGGAGATTTTTAATATGGAAGGAGTTTGCAAGGATTTGTACTTAAGCTAACAACTACCTGCACTTAAATATCTTTTATTATTTTTTTACTACATTTTAATTTTAGTCAATTTTAAATGTTTCCAGGTAAATATTAACATCTCAATTTTTAAGGTTTGACGATACTATCTAAAATAGTAATTATAGTTAATTGATATACATACACTCTCTGAATGAAGGAATAGAGTAATTTTGACAGTTGCTCTGTGAAAATTAGATCCTTTTTAAAAACAACTTCAGGTTAATAGGGCTGTTAAAAAGAAAGTAAAGTATTTAGGCTTGAAATTAGTAACTAATCTTGAACATATCATATGACTTTCTGACATCACAAGGTATGAAAACTTTGTTCTTCTTTTAAATCTTAAGAAAGATTAAGCCGGGCGGTGGTGGCGCACGCCTTTAATCCCAGCACTTGGGAGGCAGAGGCAGGCGGATCTTTGTGAGTTCGAGGCCAGCCTGGTCTACAAAGCGAGTCCAGGACAGCCAGAGATATTCAGAGAAACCCTGTCTCGAAAAACCAAAAAAAAAAAAAAAAAGAAAGATTAAAAATATCCACAGAGCTGTTAGAACAAAATATTTTGAGCTTGGTTGGTTCTACTTTTCTTGACCTATGAGTTCGCTAACCTTAAGTTTCTTATATCACAAAGCAGAATCCCAGCAAAAACACAAGTAAGGAACTCTGTTTGCTTTTCTTCTAGAACATCTTTTTCAGGTGTTCATTGCCCAGGTTAGTGCTCTGCTCTTGTGCAATAGAAGGGATGGCTTTCTGAGCTTTTTGTTTTTCTATGAAGGTGGTGCCTAAAGAGCTAGGGCTTATTGTGCAATAGTTTTTACTTTATGTCACAATCCTAAAGGATGTTAATAATGTTGAACACCCTCTTTCCCTGCAGGAGGAAGAGCCAGTCATCTGACAGAATATATGTTCTTTCTTTATTTTATTTTTATTTATTTATTTATTTGGTTTTTCTAGACAGGGTTTCTCGGTATAGCCCTGGCTACCCTGGAACTCACTATGTAGACAGGCTGGCCTTGAACTCACAGAGATCTGCCTGCCTCTGCCTCCCGAGTATTGGGTTTAAAGTCATTCACTGCCATGTCCAGCTTGTTTGTTTTACCCCGTATCCCTAGCAGGACTGGAACTTGCTATGCAGATAGTAGCTGTCCTGCTTCAGCTTCCTAATAAACCATGATTTCTAAATGCTACTCCATAAATGTTTTGTATAGTATAAGCATGCATCTGCTGTTACCATAAGGGGAGTAATTGGCATTGGCTTTGTTGTGTGATGTTCTTGGATGCCATACTCTGAACTGGTTTCTGTTTCCAACTACTTACGTTTATCATGACGAAGGCTGAACAGATAGTGTTAAGGGATAAAAGATGGTACCCGATGTTTTTCCTGCATAGTTTTCTTTTTGAATATTTTCATTGGCTTGGAAAAGGTTGCCTTTTTTTTTTTGGTTTTTTTGAGACAGGGTTTCTCTGTGTGTAACAGCCTGGCTGTCCTGGACTCACTTTGTAGACCAAGCTGGCCTCGAACTCACAGAGATCCGCCTGCCTCTGCCTCCCGAGTGCTGGGATTAAAGGTGTGCACCACCGTGCCTAGCTAGGGCTGACCTTTTTAAACTGTCTTTTTACATCAATTTCTAGTACAAATGCTAGGAACTGTGTGTTCTCCATATTTTAAGTTACACTGTTACCAGCTTGAAGTGTTTCAGGATCATACAGTAGCAATTATGTAATTGTAGGAAAGCTGCATAAAACTTTAAAATGAACCAAATGTCGTCCATTTGGTAACATTTCTGAGGACTTTAGTGTCTGAAAGTAGTAAGATTATACCCACTTTACTTACCTCACAGTTTTTTGTAAAGACAAAATCAAATGACCTGAAAATACTCAGTAAAAATGTGCCTCACTCTCCAAAACGGTTCAGTAATGTTTTCACTTAGTTCAGGTTATGAGATCCGTTGGCTTAGTCTCTGTGTGTCTGTTTAAATTAAAGTGATGAGTCTCTCTCATCTGTACCACACTAGGTCTCCTGTGTTCTTCAGATTGCCAGTGACGGAGCTTGTATCTGCTTGACTTATCAGTAACTGCAGTGGGTTCAGTAGCCACCCAGACTGAATCTAGGGCCACTATTCTAGCAGCTGTAAGTGCTAGAAAAGGGTAGCCTTGCAGCAGTGACAGAATGTAGACACCAGGGAGACTGCCTAGTCCACTGCACTGTAAACATCTTGTACTTTTCATAGCTGAAAGTGTAGGTACTGTTGCTTCATAATCATTTTTTGAGACAGGGGCTCACAGTGTAGCTTCTGCTGGCCTTGAACTCACAGTCTAAGTGCTAAGATTACGGGAATGTGCTGTCATGCCCAGCCTCAGTGTGTAGTTCTTAGAAATAGAGGTGCTACTCTACAAAAGCTTACAAACTCATTACTAGTTCAGTATTTGACTGGAGACAGACTTCAGTGCAGGTGCATAGGCTATCTGAAAATGATTTTTCTCTTCTAAAACCATGAATAATGGAGCTTTTGCTCTTAGTAAATTTGTAGTGTTTGTTTATTGGCTTTTCAAAGGGTATGTGTTCATTGTTGCAAATTTAGAATTCTTCTTTAAACAACAACAACTACTGCTACTGCCTGTTTGCTGTTCTGGGGGTTGAACTCGGGACATCTAAGCCTTGTCTTCTGTAGTGGATGTCAACTCTGCTACTTCCAGGAAAAGCCGTGTGACTAATTCTTCTTTTTCTTGGTCATGTGTTTTGCTTGTGACTGGCAAAACTTTATAATGTGTAATGAGTTTGAATTTGAACCATGAGACTCTGAGACAGAGTTGTCAATGCTAGATATTACAAGAAAATGCTGTCTCTTTAAAGGTAGAGAATTTTAAGAATTGGAGAGAGATTTTAATAAGTGTTTCTTATCAGTCCAAGTGATCCCCTCCCTGTTGCCTGAAGGCTTAGGGAAAGTTTTGGAGAAGTCTGGGTTTCTGTATTTGTTAAAGTCAATTTGAAGAAGTAATGTAGCTTTCTTTCCGTTTCCACATGGCAGTTCTAAAAAGTCTTTGAGAAACTTTGGAGTTTAAAAATGAAAACAAGCCGGGCGGTGGTGGCGCACACCTTTAATCCCAGCACTTGGGAGGCAGAGGCAGGCGGATCTCTGTGAGTTTGAGGCCAGCCTGGTCTACAAAAGCGAGTCCAGGACAGCCAGAGAGCTGTTATACAGAGAAACCCTGTCTCAAAAAACCAAAATAAATAAATGAATGAATGAATGAATGAATGAATGAAAACAAGGAAAAGATTCTTAAAAGGTTGGAATTGGGTATTTTTGAAAACAGTACTAGATTATCTTAAAGCTGTGAGAATGCTTTCCTAAAATTGGCACAAAATGCATCAAATCTTAACACCCTTACCCAAGGTATTAAAGGACAGTCCCCATTTGGGGGCCCCTTTTGAGGCCGTGACAGTTATGACACATTCAAGCAAATCTTTGCTTTCAGTGTTTAAATGTCTCAGTATGAAGTGGGGCTTGCCTGTTCTATCCCAGTCTGTACCAAGATACTTGCTTCCTGGCCTTGGGCGGAAGGGGTTGGAAGCCTCTTGAGTAGACAGACTGGTTAGTAAATGGTTTCCTCATTCTTAGGAAGACATTTGTGCCAGGAATCTTTGTCCAAGCTGATTAGAAGACCTCAGATCAGGCAAGTGAAACATTCCTGATCAGATAATAGTTTTGCATAAATTATTTCAGGCTTTATGTTGTATTTTCATAAGAAATATACTTTTATTTAGCTGTTCTGACTGTGAATTATACTGAATTTTTGAAGTTGTCTGCTAAAGTTGCTGTTTCCTAAGTATTTTGTGTCTAATCATCATGAACCTTGCCAGCAAGGATGGATAACTTCTTTCTAAAGCTACTGAGGGATTGGAGAGATAGCTCAGAAGCTATGAGCACTTACTGCTCTTGCAGAAGACTTGGTTTCCATTCCCAGCACTTTATAACCACTCACACTCCAGCTCCAGCAGATCAGTGCCCCTTGTTTTAGTGGGCACCTTCACACCCATAGTATACATAAAATGTACACAGTCTTACACACACATACACATATAAACATTTACAGTATATGTTAGAGTGAGTGAACGTAGACTAGACGTTCCCTTCTTTGCAGTGAACGACTCCAGCTCCTGGTGGTAATATTTAACTCTTTGGTTCCTTTTTGAGATAAGGCTGCTGTGTAGCCAAGGCTGTCTTATGTCATAGCCTTCCTGGTTTATAGGCAGGGGATCTGTGCCCTGCTGACTTTTAAATATTTTTTATTGTATATATGTTTAAATGTATTTATAGTCATTTATTTATTGTGTATCTGTATGCTTGTGTGTAGGTGTGTGCGTGTATGTTCAAGTCAGAGGACAACTTTTGGGAGTCTTGCTCTCTTTCTCTAGCTTTGAGTACTGGAAATTGAACTCAGGTTTGGTGGCATGTGTCTTTACTTGCTGAGCCATCTAACAGTCTCTCTGTCTCCCACCCCACTTGCATGTCTGTTTATGGTTTTTGTTTTGTTTTGTTTTGTTTTGTTTTGTTTTGTTTTGTTTTGTTTTAAGAATATATTTGTTGTGCTGGAGAGAGAGCTCAGTGTTTAAGAGCACTGTTTGCTCTTCCAGAAGATCCCCAGAATCACCTGGCAGCTCTCACTGACCTCTTAACTCCAGTTCCAAGAGATCCAACACTATCTTCTAGCCTCCACAAGCATTGCATATACATGGTGCACAGGCAACATGCAGGCAAAACATCCATATACATAAAATAAAAATAAAGGTTAGAAGAAAAACAAACTAAAGAATATGTTTCTTAGCTGGTTGATCACTCATGCCTGAAGTCCCTAGCACTTGAGAAGCTGAGGCAGGATGGTTGTTGCATGTTCAAGAGTAGTGTGGGCTCCAGAGTAAAACCATGTCTCAAAGTAAAGAATACTTACCTTACTGGGGGAGGTGGTACAGACCTTTAATCCCAGCACACAGGGGAAGAAAGGACCGATCTCTGTGAGTTCAAGGCCATCCAGAGCTACATAGTGAAACCCTGTTTAAAAAGCAACAAGAATATGTATGTTACTTGACTTGACCCCTGCTAGTTTTCCATTGCCTGCCTCCTCCTTCACAGTGTCTTTCCACATACCCTGTTATTCATATTCTGATTCATAATGGCTTTACCTTACAGCTGTGTTTCTCTCAGATTTCCTTCGTGAGTTTTGTCACTACTTTTTAAAGTTATTGAGGATTCCTTTCCTCCTCTTGTCTGTTTAGCTAAGTGCCACCTCTTCTGCAAGCGTGCTGCCAGGAGGCCCCTGCACGACTGCCAGGACATTGACATTCCCCCACCCCACATGAAAACTGAACTTTTAAAAGAAAGCAGCCATAGTGCTTACACTGTCTCCTGGGTTCTGAGAAAGTGGCTTACTTAGAAATAAAACAACCATGTACATAAAATAAAAATACATAAAACAAGAAATGTCTTTGAAGATGGGTATTGAAAAGTTACACAGGAACAGCCATATTTAAAAGTTCATTGAACATTTGTCCAGGTTTTTGAATATCCATGTTGTAATAAGAGATGGAGGGGAGAGTTGTTGTTTTAAACCAGCGAGCCATGTCAGCTTGTACTGTTTCACTGAACAAGACTCCTTTTTCTGCAGCCTACAGGACTGTCTCTGGAGTGAATGGCCCACTGGTAATCTTAGATCACGTGAAGGTAACGCCACATCCATTACGGTCTGACTGTTGTTGTACTTCACTTTCATCAGCACTCTTTAAATTTGTGTTATGACTTTTAAACCGTTCTTCAGTGTGACTGTAAGTATTATTTGTAGGGAAGAAAAACCTAAAGTTAGAAAACTGAATTTCAGTACTGGATTTAATGTGGATTCCTTTTTATGGCCTCAAGTCCCTTTTTTTCGAAGTTGGAGGAAAGATCTCACTTAATAGGTTTATAGGAGGAAAAAGAGCAATACTGAGTGTGTTTTATAACCTGAAGGTTATACAGAGATGAAGCATTTCATGTCCTTTGTGTTACAGGCTTTTTAAGTAGTATTTTTCTTCAAGTGTTAAACTCTTGAGTAACTAATGCACTTTATCTTTGAGAGCCTGACATGGATATGCAAGTGGTGAATATACAGGAGCAATAGTGACTTAAAACCCTAAGCAGAGCAGTTGTCCTCGATTAGTTACCATGTCCTTCTGTCTAAAATACAAACAAAAAGTATTTTAACCAGACAGAAGGAAGAAGTATCAGAGAAAGTAATTTAAATGGTGTGCTTTCTAGAGTTCTGTTGGTGCAGGGCTGGGGGAAGCACCCCATTATTACTTTGTTGGCAGAAATTCCATTTGTTTTCAGTGATTCCACTTAACTTTCAGTGGATGAGCAGATTCAAATTTGTAAAAAAAAAAAAAAAAAAAAAGTTTATTACCAGCTAGTACAGTTGGGATGAGGTGAGGAAGCATGGGGGTTTAGTGAAGGGATAAACCCACCCATGTGGCAAGGTTAGGCACCCAGACGGCTCTGTACCTGGATGGTCTTTGGCTGCCTTGTCTTTCTTTCATGAGACACAATCTCATACCTTTTTTTTTTTTTTTTTTTTGGAGATAGGGTTTCTCTGTGTAGCCCTGACTGTCCTGGACTCACTCTGTAGACCAGGCTGGCCTTGAACTCAGAGATCCATCTGCCTCTGCCTCCTGAGTGCTGGATGAAAGGCGTATACACTACCACTACTCAAGACATAGTCTCATGTAGCCACTCTGGCCTGGAACTTGTAATTCTCCTGTCTTAACCCTCTGAGTGCTGGGATTATATCTGTCACACAGGAGCTTTGGCATGGTGAATTGGGCATTGTGAGGCCATGAGAAACATTTTATGCTAGTCAAATATTGCTAGGGCATTCATTTCCCAAATTAAAAAACAAAACAGATAGGAAATTAAATCCATGTGAGTGAAACATCAGCCCGCTAGAAGCCTATTAAAAGACAACACTGAAAACCTGTTTATGAGTTTCAGGTCAAAGCTTTTCTTAAATAAAAGATAAAATCACAAAGAGCAACAATACTTTTATTCTTTAAAACCTTTTGTGGGATAGCAAATGCTATAAGTAAAATCAAAAGATAAAAAACATTGTTTATAAGAGGACTAATGTCTATCCACATTGTATAAAACCACAAATGAGTAAGAAAATAAAAGATTGGCAAAAATAGAGGATTTTTTTGGTTGGTTGGTTTGCTCTTGGTTTTTTGTTTTGTTTTGTTTTTTCCTTCCCTAATAGGACTATGAGTTAATCTAGTACTGTTGCAGAAGAACTGGGCAGAAAATGGTACAGTTTGCCACTTAAGTGTCCAGACATTCACCACTAGTATGTAGTTTGCTAACTTTTATGAAGAGTTGCTTGCAAAAATGAGGTTTTTATATCATTGTTGTAGAAGTATAATATGGGACAGCTCTGTGTTTCATCAGGTGAACAGCTGAATTAAATAATATGGTCATTAGATTTTTAAAAAAATTTTTGAGACAGGTTTTCACTGTGTACCTTGGTTGGCCTATAACTATGACCAGGCCTGCCTCTGCCTTCACGTGCTGGGATTTAAAGGCGTGTGCCACCACACCCAGCGTGGTCATTACACTTTAACTGTGTCATTTGTGTAAACATTAATCTTAAAATCCCCATTTATTAACATTTTTAATGTCTCCAAGATCCAAAGGTCTTAGAAGCCCTATTGTACAATAATTTGATTGAAGGGATTTTTCCCCCTCAAATCACATCTTTTAATAAATCATGTTGGTAGATTATATTTAATAGCCTGGCAATGTATTATTTTAAACATGGGTCAATACTGTAAAGGAAGTTGCCAAAAATACATCAAATCTATGTTAGTTAGGAACATAGAGTAGCGTCTTAGCTTGGTATTGTAGCTCAGGAGCTTGTGATCCAGCCCTAAGGATGTACAGACAGGAGACTTGGGAGTTTGATGTCATCCTCACACAGTGAATATGGAGCCAGCTTGGTTTATATTACATCCTGTCTCAAAAATGTGGCCAGAATGGGAATGTGGGGTAGGAGGGGATCTTTTTTGTTTTGTTTATTACTTCAAGTTACATCTCCATCACAGTGCCCTCATTCCACCCCTCCCGGTTCCACCCTCCCAACCTCTCCTCCCTCTCCCACCCTTCCCACTCCTACATATCAATCACCCCCCTCCCCAGCAGTCATATGCAGGCTAAGAGGTTCCTCTTGCACTGGGGGCCAACATTGTAGCACTCCTAGGGCAAATTTTCCCCCTAATAGGTAACAAAGTCTAGGAGGGAATCTTTTAGAGAGATACATTCTTACATAGAAGGATATATTATCTGTCTAGACTAGATTAAGGGAGACTTTGCACATTGTCTTAGCCTTATAATTACATAGTGCCGTTTTATCTTTTGTCTCTCTTGTGAGGCCAAAGTGATTACAGGCACACATAGCTGAGAGAGAGAACATCACTCTATAAGTGGTAGGACGCTGTTGGTAATTTTATATCTTTCTGCAGTCTCAAAACCATAAGGTATACACACAGGAAAATTAGTAAATGTAATTGCTGTGTTTTTACAGGATGATACCCTTCTCTCTGTACCTTGTACTAGTTTGGCATTTTGTATGCCAGTGTTTATAAGTTATAGGGACACAGATTCCACTCCCCATGAATTTGTTGAAGGTGGGGAAAATGAATAGACAACAAGGCCACAGTAGAGTTGCATAGAGTAGCTTGGGTAGCTTTTAGAATGTTGATTGTTAACCCTTCACTGTTTTCCTACTAGTTTCCCAGGTATGCCGAGATTGTCCACTTGACATTACCAGATGGCACAAAAAGAAGTGGACAAGTTCTAGAAGTGAGTGGTTCCAAAGCCGTGGTTCAGGTGAGCATCACTCAGAACTAACTATCGAGCCATTTCCTAATCAAAAACACATAGTGAGTTCTAGGACAAGGTGGTGATGGAAAGCCACATTTACTGATAATTAGATGCTATCAAAATGATAACCAACGAGTTCCTTTGAATTTCTTCCTTACAATTCCTAGTTTTTAATGTTTGATTTTGTTTTTTGTTTTATTTTGAGACAGGTTTTCTCTGTGTATCCTTGGCTGTCCTGGACTCACTTTGTAGACCAGGCTGGCCTTGAACTCACAGAGATCCCCCTGCCTCTGCCTTCCCAGTGCTGGGATTGAAGGCGTGTGCCACCAAACCCAACAATTACAGACAGCTGTGAACTGCCATGTGGGTGCTGGGATTTGAACCCAGGTCCTTTGGAAGAGTAGTCAGTGCTCTTAACTGCTGAGCCTTCTCTCCAGCCCTTAATGTTGAGTTACCACAGGGAAAGAGAGGTTTCTCAACACATGCCCTAAAAAATAGTCTAGAGCAAGGGTAGATAAAATTTCTGAAAATAGCCAGTTGGTATTTTTTTTTTTAAATAAGATGACCAAAAGATCCTATTTTTTTTTCTTTTTTCATTGTTCTTTCTTTCAACTATGTTTTTTATACATAAATGACATCCTCAGCTCCTTGTGATATTTGACCCTACAAGCAGGACCCTTGGTCTAGTAATTGAGTGTCCCTGGTACAGCTCTATTGCCCTCTGATTGATTCTCTTTCTTGGTAGGTATTTGAAGGAACGTCAGGTGTAGATGCTAAGAAAACATCCTGTGAGTTTACTGGAGATATTCTCCGAACACCAGTGTCCGAGGATATGCTTGGTAAGTAGACACCACTCTTCATTCTGCACGGATTTATTTCTTTTTAAATGTATAAAATCTAGAAACATGCAAACACAGATTGCAAGCCTGAGTCTACTCTGTTCTGTCCTGTTGCTGTTGCATAGGTCGGGTATTCAATGGATCAGGAAAACCCATCGACCGCGGTCCTATAGTGCTGGCAGAAGACTTCCTTGACATCATGGGTAGGAGCAGTGGATGCATTTCAGTGTTGGGGAAAGTGACCTCTCTTTCTTGGGAGCCTTGCCAGATAGGGAGTGGTTACGATAGCACTTAAAGTAGATAAATACAGAGAAATTCTTTGTGTGGTTCTGACCTTTTAATTATTTCTACTTCTGTCCATGAACAGTGTACAGACATACTAACATTTTCCCTTTCTGGAATACATCAGGTCAGCCAATCAACCCTCAGTGTCGGATCTACCCAGAGGAGATGATTCAGACAGGCATTTCTGCCATCGATGGCATGAACAGTATTGCTAGGGGACAGAAAATCCCCATCTTTTCTGCTGCTGGATTACCACACAATGAGGTGAGAGCGAGGGTGCTTGTCATGGGGAGAATCTCTAGGTGCGTCCACTCACCTACCATGTAGTTGGGATCTTCTAATCACCTAATTCAGTCATGTCTGTCTGCCTTCTTGGTTCTACTTCTGTATCTTTGTGAAAATCAGAGTTTTGTAGACTAAGTTTAGTAATTAAAGTATTTAAGAATTAAGAGTAAGTTATTTTGTTAGAGTATGATTATTAGCCTACAGCTTGTTTTTTTTTTTTTTTTTTTTTCTTTTTTTCTCCCATCAACAGATTGCAGCTCAGATCTGTCGCCAGGCTGGTTTGGTTAAGAAATCCAAAGATGTAGTAGACTACAGTGAAGAAAATTTTGCCATTGTATTTGCTGCTATGGGGGTAAGTCTGATATTCTGTTTGGGAATGACATAAAATTAAATGTTATTAGAAAGAAGCAATAAATTACATAGACTTTGACTTTGTTCTTAGATATAGACATTGCATGTTGGAATTTTAACAAAACCGAGGAGTCAAATTTAGCATGTAGCTAAAAGCTAATAATGTTCTGCATGCCAAAAGTGCTTTATTCTGACTTATATATAAAAAAAGAAAAAAATGGATGTTTGAGTTTTTATAAGATGGAACAGTTTAGATTAATAGCTTGGCTTTCATCAGAAATAATGTTGAGAACTTTCTTTGTCCTGGCACTTATGAAGTTGTTGATATTTAGGTAAACATGGAAACAGCCCGATTCTTCAAATCTGACTTTGAGGAAAATGGCTCAATGGACAATGTCTGTCTTTTTTTGAACCTGGCTAATGACCCAACGTAAGTAAATATGGTCACTTCTGTCTATTTGAGAAGACTGGGGGTCAGAGGTGTTTGGAAGTTGAATGTCACAGTGAAAGCTCTTCATGTTGTAGCACTGTATTTACATTACATTCTGCTTCTTAGGAGCTGTTTGGCTTTGTGCAAAAATCCATAATTATGTAGACACTGAAACTCATGAAAGTACCTGGTAATGCTTGACTGGATTGTTGCACATTAAATGACAACATACATAAGAGTTATTGGGACATAACAGATCATCATCAGTAAATAACCTTTTCTTCTTACCTGGGAAATATGTCACCCATTTCCTTCCTGACCTTTTTCTCACCACCCCTTCTCAATTTTGAGAACCTGTAGCTCTGAAAACTGACAAGTATTTATAAAATAACTTAACCACGTGGCACTTACTGTTCTGTAAGTACACAAAGTAATTGCCTACAGAGGGATCTTCAAAGTAGTAATAGTTTTCCTCTATTTATTAAAAATGTCAAAGGGAGCCAGGCGGTGGTGGCGCACGCCTTTAATCCCAGCACTTGGGAGGCAGAGGCAGGCGGATCTTTGTGAGTTCGAGGCCAGCCTGGTCTACAAAGCGAGTCCAGGACAGCCAGAGCTGTTAAACAGAGAAACCCTGTCTCGAAAAACCAAAAAAAAAAAAAAAAAATGTCAAAGGGAAATTGCTATTGTTTCCAGAAGGTTTTTGGTTCTGGCGTTTGAGTGACCTGGAACTTGTGTTCCCTTTCAGCATCGAAAGAATCATCACTCCTCGCCTAGCTCTGACTACAGCTGAGTTTCTGGCTTACCAGTGTGAGAAGCATGTCCTGGTCATCCTAACAGATATGAGTTCGTACGCTGAAGCACTTCGAGAAGTAACTTTTCCTTCCTTCCTTTTTTTTTCCTCTCAAACAAAATTGGTTAATTTATAGGGTTGTCTTGACCATCTGTAAATTTCTGCTTTTCTTTGATCATATTTTTGAGCTTGTTGCTCAAAATTGATAATCTACAAATTACCTTCAGCAAAAAAGATAGGACCATTTTTTCTTTTTTCCTTCCTGTCAACTTGGAAATATTCAAGGATGAGATTAAAATTAATACCCTGTTTACCCCACTGCTACTGTCCTAAGGGTGTAAGAAGCAAGAAAGCACCACACGCTGGTGACAGTGCTGTACTCCCAGGATTCCTGTCCACACTGTATGTGTGTGACAGTGCTGTACTCCCAGGATTCCTGTCCACACTGTGTG
>CAJQZJ010033979.1:1844084-1855404 GCA_907164525.1 Lophiomys imhausi | reverse complement strand
TGTGTGTGTGTGTGTGTGTGTGTGTGTGTGTGTGTCTCAGTGTGTGTGTGTCTCAGTGTGTGTGTGTGTCTCAGTGCTCTACTCCCAGGGATTCCTGTCCACACTGTGTGTGTGTGTGTGTTTTAACCCTTTTCAGGTTCCTAGTTTTAAAAATAAATTATATGTATGTTTATATGTGTCTGAGTGTATGTATATGCTCACAGAGCCCAGAAGACAGACTCAGATCCCCTGGAAGTGGAGTTATAGAAAGAGAGTTTTGTGAGCTTGCCAGTGTGAGTGTGGGACCTGAACATAGGACCTCAGCAAATGCTATTAGCCTCCTGAGCAATTTCTCTAGCCCTTAGTCTCTGTTTTTAATGATTATAATATTTTAATAAGTACTCTGGCAACATTGTCTTTGGAATTTTTCTTCAGAAAACCAAATATTTGTTTAATAATTATAATAACATTGTTATCACACAGAAGTTTTAGGATATTTAAGACAAGTTCCTTCGATTTTTAATAAGTTCCCTCTAGTACTGAGGAAACCTGCTCTCTAATGACCTAGATTTTAGAGTCATCAAGATCCTTACCACATTGTCACAGTGTTCACGTTGACACTCAAAGACTAGAGTCTTCCTTCGTGGAAACAGATCATTTTGTTAAGGAAAATACGAGCTATGAAAAAAGATACTGTTTGGAAGCTAAACAACTTGCAAGCCTCGGTGTAGTTCATATTGGATTCAGTAAGCATCAGAGCGTTCCACCCGAGCGCTGTGGCAGCTTCATTGTGCACCAGTGGCCGTGGGTCTGGAGGTCACACATGTAAGAACCCTACTTTGGTAATCCTCTGGGGTTCTTTGATGGTAGTCATGCAGCTTCCTATATTCCCATGTGCATATCCCTAAGGAAGACCTTTAATTATTCTTTTGTGTGGTAGTGTAGACTCCTAGCTCTGTGATCAAGGCCATGTATAGTCTAGTCTGGCCTTGAAAACTTACTATGTAGCTGAGATTGACCTGGATTTTCCATCTTCCTGCCTCTCCAAAAAGTATTGGGATTCTAGATATATGCCACTAAGCTGGGCTCTGGCTTTTGAATCTTGAGAAACTTATCTGAGCCTCAGTTCTACCTATTAATTTGGGATGAGCTTTCTTTTTTTGGCCATTGTAAAGATTTGACTCACAAATGTGTTAGTTTTAACACGTGATTGGTTCTTGGTATGTGTTCCTTGTTTTGACCTTATGGGGACTCTTTTACATAAAAATCAATTTTCTACAATGAGACATAGTTAATGAATTGAAAATTTAAGGCTTACAGTGAACTCTGACTTACAGAATTATAGCTACAGTTTGTTCTAGTAAACATTGTTGCAATAAAATTTTAGCAGAAAATCTAATTGTTTTGTTTTCTTATTTTATGTTTTTGTTTTTGAGACAGTCTCAGTGTGGTCCAGGCTGTCTTTGAACTTACAGACCTCCTGCCCTAGCCTCCCCAGTGCTGGGATTACAGGTGTATAGCACCACAGACAACTACATTTCTTTCACAGAATTTATTTGTGCACATAGTATTTATTATAGTCACTCATTATTTTTAAACATATAAGTAAAGCCTTATGAAAAGAGCAGAATTTTTTTGTCCCCAAACTCCAAAGATTACTATCCATGTATAGTCATTACCAAAGTGAAAATAGAGGAAATAACCATATGAACAGAATCTGAGAGTAGGATCACCCTTACAACCCCAAATGAATTTCTGATTCATTTTGATTTATAACATTCTTGCTTTATAATCATGTAAATTAATATTTTCTTGGGCATATTCAAGCAAACATTCTAACCAGACTTTTTCTTACTCTGATGTGTCATGACATTCTTCCTTGATTTGCTGTCAGGTTTCTGTTGCTTTAAAAAACTATAATGTCGGGCTGGAGAGGTGGCTCAGAGGTTAAGAGCAGTGGCTGTTCTTCCCAAGGTCCTGAGTTCAATTCCCAGCAACCACATGGTGGCTCACAGCCATCTACATTGAGATCTGCCCGGGCATATATGTAGAGCAAATACTGTATACATAATAAATAAACAAAAAAAAATTTAAAAAAAAAACTTAAAAAAAAAAAAAACTATAAGGTCCCAGTCATTTGGTTTTACTAGTGAAGACTCGGGAGCCAGATGTTGGAGTGAAAACCTGCTATCTCAGAGAGGCAGAGAAAGCCCCCAGCTGATGTCCCTTCCTGTTCAGCTGAAAGCCCTAGAGGAAAAAGCCCAGAGCTGAAAGGGTGTTGCTGCTTCTCCACACTGTCTTTAATCCCCTTCGGCTCATGTCCCTCCTTTCTGTTTAATCCCTGTCGGCTGGTTTCTTGCTCTGCCTCTTGACCTACTTTTAACTTTATTTAATCCTGTGTACAGAAAGCTGTTGGATTAAAGGTGTGCGCTAGGGCAGATCCACACTACAAGTACTTGTTTACAGTAAACAGAAAGCTCTAGGATTAATGGCTGAGCCATGCCACAATAGAAACAGATTTTTCAGTTCACAGTCTCGGGGTTCACAATGTGATCTATATTCTGCAACAGGTTTCAGCAGCCAGGGAAGAGGTTCCAGGTCGGCGAGGTTTCCCGGGCTACATGTACACCGACTTAGCCACCATCTATGAGCGTGCTGGCCGAGTGGAAGGTAGAAATGGTTCTATTACCCAAATTCCTATTCTCACCATGCCCAATGACGGTAAGTTCACACCTTTGATTGTACCAGACTTAATCATTGTAAGGACGTGTGTGTGTTTGTGTGTGTGTGTGTGTGTGTGTGTGTGTGTGTGTGTGTGTGTGTGTGAACATTTATTCATTTGTGTGTGGGGGGGGTGCTTTCCACAATGTGCTTGTGGAGGTCAGAAGACAAAGTGGCCAGAGTTAGTTCTCCCCTACAATATAGGCGCTACGGAATTGAGGTAATCAGGCTTGGTGGCAGCAAGTGCTTTACCTGTGACACAGCTCCATAGCCCTTGATAGGGCACTGATTCTGCAGAAGTCAGCCATCTCCCTTTTTGAGTTAAAATTCTTCTGAGAGCTTGACCTTAGAGTTTATCTTAAACAGATACTTATACCTAAAAATCATTTTCAGTTGAAGATTATTTCTAATTATCCTTATCAGCCTTTTGTAAGAAAAGCTATTTTCTTTGTAATTTGAATTTTAAGCTTTCATTTACGATGCATTATTGAATGCCTGCTCTTTTCAGAGCACTATTTTAGTTATCAAGAGTTTGTCCTTGCTTACAGCAAGCTGCTTGGATTTTCCTTTGAGTTCGTCATTTAAAGTGAAGAGCATAGATGTAAAGGCCACAGACTTGTGAGATGTTTGACCCCAGCTTGAGTGAGAAGCAGCTTGCTTTCTTTGTGGGCCTGTGCAAGCACACAGTGCAGCAACGCTGAGTGTACTCGGAGTGGGCTCTTAAGAATTCCCCTACCATCAGCCCCTTTTGTTTATATTTGACTTTAACAGCTACTTTTATAAGATATTTTAGAAGATAGCTCACTGCAGTGAGCACTGTTGTGAGTGCTGTGTGAGTCTTCTCTGGTGTGTCCTCACCTCGGTGCTGATGCACAGAGAAGTAGAGCGGTCTGTTGGGTAGGAAGTGGTGGCTCTACAGCTCATAGTCTGGACTCACAGCCCACGAGAGCAGTCATTGTGCACTGCCTCTGGCATAAACATGAGCTCTTCCAGAGGGGCAGACACACAGGTGGCTGGCTGTCCTCTGTCCACAGGTCAGAGGCATCACTCTTTGGGTGTTGCCTGAGCACACTGCCACACCAGTGTGTCATTCATATATATATATATGTGTATATATATATATATATATATATATATATGTGTGTATATATATATATGTGTATATATATATATATATATGTGTGTATGTATGTATGTATGTATGTATGTATGTATATGTGTATATATATTGGATAGAGCTCTGTGCTTACTATGGAACTTTGTTTTAATAAGAAAGCTTATAACTAGGAGCAAGTTTACTTCTAGTGTGCAACATGTGGTGGAACTATTGTCACTAAACAAATGAAATGGCTGTTTATTTAATATGGTAACCTCTAGGCACATTGCCCTATATTTAAATTGAAGTTGATTAAAATGAAATTTGAAATGAAACCCTTCAGGTTCATTAGCCACACTCAGGTCCTCAGTAGCCATGCTTGGCAAATGCCCATCTGTTGCTATGGTAAGACACCTTGATAAGCATCTTAGAGGAGAAGGGGTATGTCCCAGTTTATAATCCAGGTGACAGTCCATTTTTGTAGGAAAGTCAAGGCAGGAACTTCAGATAACTAGTCATTTCATGTCCATAGCTAAGAGCACAGAGACATGAGTGCTCAGTGTCTGCACTGTTCCACACAGTTCAGGACACCCCGCCTAAGGAATGGTTCCATGGTAGGGAGTGTCTTTTCACATCAATTCATTAAGATAATTCCCTACAGGTTTGCTCATAGATGAACCCACCAAGACTCTCTTCCCAGCTTATACTCAATAGTCATTTAAAGTCACTCTACTACATAAGACAACACAAACACATCACAGAAAATTATTCTCTGTAGCTCTTAGGGGAAGAGCTATGTGAGTAATAACAGATTGGCTTCTTATGGGATTGGCCATGTGAGATAGCGATGTGTTTAATACCTTATGTCTTCTTCTGGCAGATATCACTCATCCCATCCCTGACTTGACTGGGTATATTACTGAGGGCCAGATCTATGTGGACAGACAGCTGCACAACAGACAGGTAGGTACTGACGCTCAGCAGTGCTTTGGGGTTTGAAGCTGCTCAGTTTCTACTGACTGCATTTGTTCTTTGGGACTGTTTTCAGCTTGAGTTGTTTTTAATATGACTATAAAAGTGTCATTTCTATAAGCTATAATCTCACAGTGGACAGAGCCCAAGAATTAAGAGCTACCATTTTTATTTATTTTGCCTTTAAATGGGATCAGTTGTCTCTAGAAACAGTTTTGCAGGGAATTCTATGCTAAAAATGATATATGGCATGATCTGCCAGTCCTATTAATAGAAAGGCAGGATTTTTGCTTTGGTTTTTGTTTGTTTGTTTGTTTGTTTGTTTGTTTGTTTGTTTGTTTTTTCTGACTGTCCTGAACTCAAACTCCTGGAGATCCACCTGCCTCTGCCTTCTGAGTGCACTACCACGCCCAGCTAGCTTTTATAACGGATTTCCAGAATCAGCTTTTAGAGGAAATTATTATAATCTTTTTATTTTGCTTATAAAATTTCTGAGTCCATGCAGAAAATTGTTTAGATGGATACTAAGGTAGCCTAGAGAGTTGAAACTGTAGATTGTCCAAACAGTGTTGTGATCTCTTTATATTTCATTTTCTTGGATCTAATTCTCAAAAGAAATACTGTGTCCCAGGTGTTTCTCACCACCGTTTCTTCCCAGAAGATACTAGACCTCATCTAGAAAAAAGGGCCTGCGGATTTATGTGGTGACATGGGGGACATGAGTGACTGCTACGTGCTTCTGTGCAGCAGAGCTTGGCTTTTACATACAGTGATTTTTCTTCCTGTCCTGCCCAGATTTACCCGCCTATTAATGTGCTGCCCTCGCTCTCTCGGTTAATGAAGTCGGCTATTGGCGAAGGAATGACCAGAAAGGATCATGCTGACGTATCTAACCAGCTGGTATGTGTGCTTTTCTAGGGAAGAGATTTGAAAAGTTGCCCTTCTCCATGTGTTCCTTTGCCGTCATATCCATAACTGTTCTATCACTCTCTTTTTCCGCCCACCCAAACTTGGGGGCTGGAGAGATGACTCAGAGGTAAAGAGCATTTGTTGTTCTTGCAAGAGGACCTACTTGAAGCTTCACAACCATTGTAACTCCAGGTCTAGGAGAACTGAAGCCTTCTGACCCCTGAGGGTACCAGACATATATGTGGCACACATAAATGCTCATGCATATAAAATAAAATCTTTGAAAAATAAAACCTAAGAACCTATGAAGTTTCGGCAGCTTCTGCTGTCAAACCTGTAATCCCAGTATTTAGGAGGCCAAGGCAGAATTGCACATTGGAAATCAGCCTGAGCCTCATAGTGACCTATGTCAAAAAACAGTGATAGCAACAACAAGAAATTACCAAGCTTGTATTCCTAATACTATATGTATAATAGTGTCATTCCTAACATTATATGTAGTTTTAATTTTTACTTTATTGGATATTGTATCCCTATTTATTCACCTGTTTATTTATTTATTTTTGTGTGCATTGGTGTTTTACCCGCACGAATACTTATGTACTACCTGCATGCAGTGCCCAAAGTCAGAAGAAGGTTGGGACAGGCGAGTTAGCTGCTGTGTGGATACTTGGAATCAGACCTGGATACTGAGTCCCTTAGAAGAATAGACAGTTTTCTTAACCACTAAGCCATCTTTCTAGGCCACAGTTTTTAAATTAAAAAGGAATTAAAAAAAAAAAAAAAAAGGTGGCAGCGGGGCTCATTGAGTAAAGGTTCTTACCACCAACACCAAGTCTTACACTCCCCTCATGGAAGAAGAGAAGCAACTCCTGCAAATTGTCCTCTGATTCTCATGCACATACCATGACACATGCATGCCCACAAATAAAAAATATATTTATTTATTTATTTATTTAGTGTATGTTCCTACGCATACTAAATAAGTAAGTGTAATAAAATTTTAAGCATGAAAATAAAAACCAATGTGTTTTTTTAAACATGAGTATCATCATATTTCTGCATGAATACCATCACAAATTTGTTACTTAACATATTAAACAGCCAGCAGAATACAGAAGCTTACAGTTGTGTATAGTCTGTGAAGTCCTTAATGTTTATAGATTGTACATCAAGCATATCCGACCCTACAGTAGAAATGGCAAGCCTGTGAAATCACAGGCATTTGATTGAGACCTGTAGAGATTTCTCTTTCACTTCTGGATCTTGTTTTCTCTCTCTCATAAATTCATTGGCACACTGAGGAAGTATTTTTTTACATGACAGTGTTAGTAATGTTTTTGCATGGCATACTTGAAGGCCTCTTTCTGGGGGAGACCATAATAAATACTTGAATACTTTCTTGGGAGCTTTATAGAGTTGTAGTCTCTTGGTGAAGAGAGCTGCAGCAGGACATACCTGTACCCTGAGCTGTTGATGTTGCCCCTCTCCTCCTCAGTATGCATGCTATGCTATCGGTAAGGATGTGCAAGCCATGAAAGCCGTGGTGGGAGAAGAAGCCCTGACCTCAGATGACCTTCTTTACTTGGAATTTTTGCAGAAGTTCGAGAAAAACTTCATTGCTCAGGGTAAGATGACTCCTTTCAGACAAAACATCTTTAAGCCCTCCTTGCAAAGCTGAGAACTCATGTTGGTTTCTGCATTTTCTCCTCTGAGACATTCCTCCAAGTTCTGCTGTGTATTTGTCTTAACCTCTGCTTCCATTCCCTGCCTTCTGAACATCCACAGGGAATCTAATTATATTTCACAAAACCCAACAGCCTTTTTTGCTGTATTTTTCCCCCTGAGCATTGACTCGCTATGTTGTGGACTCTTAATTTGCTGTGTATGATCCTCACCTCCTCTCTCAAGCTACCATATCTCTACCCATTACAAGCATGTCTTTTTGTATGGTACTATCCCTAAGGACCAGTGACCAGAATGAGACTTTTCCCCAGCTGACCACCTTTCTGACTGCCAATACTTTGGTCTGTGAGCTGTCTGTGTCTGGTAGGATCCTTTATTTTTATTTTTGAAAATCTCATGCATGTATACAATGAAATGAGATCATACATATCTGCCCCCTCAGTTCTGCAACTCCCACCTATAATATATCCCCCAACCTGTACCACTTTTTAAACGTTTTTAATTTTCAATTTTACTTTATTTATTTATTTATTTACTTACTTACTTACTTACTTACTTACTTATTTATCTATCTATCTATCTATTTATTTATTTATTTATTTATTTATTTATTTATTTATTTGTGATAGCTCCCTAGTTCAGTTGACGGGGCAGCATTCTTAGCCTTCTTTATTCTCTAGTGATCAGATAGTTACTCATTTGTAGTGTTCTTCTTATTCTCTTTTTGTATTCCCACTACAGTAGTTTGTCCAGTGTTCTCAAATTTTGATTTGCTTTTGAATCAACCAAGCATCTTAAAAATGCTGATTCTGACTTAATAGATATGAGTGGTACTGGAGATTGGGGGTTTCTGGGTGACAGTGAATTTAAGGTCTGTAATCAGGTCTGAGGTTTAAGGTCCTCATCCAAAACCTGTCATCCCTCACCAATGGAGCCAGTTTTACACCACTCATACATAGCTTGGGGGTAGCTGTTAATAATTTTGTTTGTCTCTCTTGTAACAGCCTCCAGTGGGTTTCCTTCATGGCATGTGCAGGTTCTCAGGCTGTTTTGCTCAGTCTTGCTGTTGTTCCTAAGCAGCCAGAAAGACTCCACCCTGGCATCAGTGGTAGTCACAGAGGCTGTGCTCCTTTGGAATGACACCCCAGTGGCACACGTAGGATTTACTCATGCACTCTTTACTTGCACTCATTATTCATATTGAAGTCATCTCACACACACAGAGACTTAATTGCTTGAGGGTTATGGGTGGAACCAACACATTAGCCCAGTGCTTAACCAATGAGCTTCATCATTGATCTTGTTAGGATTTAGTTATTCCTTTCTCTGCTTTTTAAATGCAGACCCTAAGAAGTTCTGTGAAGTTGTCTAGAAAGGGAACCTAGAACTCTACCCACTCTTAAATTTGTGGTATGAGTTAGTTTTTTTGGGGGTGTTAACTCTGCTATATTAAATATAATAATTTGGTTGGCCTGTAATTTCAGCACTTAAGAGGTGGAGTGTGCGGCTGGCTAGCCTCAGCCACTCAATGAGACCCTGTCTCAAAATAAATTTAGTTTTGAAAACCACCTGTCTGTAATACATTCTGCTTTATGGAATTGAAAGCTTTCTCAGCATCTCTGTAGATTCCTGCAAGCCTAGCTTTTTCTCCTATGCCCTGAATCCTAAGTCTGCTTTTTGCTGACCTTTGAACAAAATGCTGAGTCTAGTATGCATTAACGATCTTGTCTCTCTCTGTCCAATTCAACCTCTTACACTAACATGTACACTGCCCCTGCTGGCCTCTCCTCACCTCTGACCTTTGTGGTACTTTGTGCCCTCATTCTGTATTCAGTCTCCAGTCCTAACCCATGTTTTCTTTCTTGAATTTTATGCCTACCCTGCTTGCTAGTCCATAGACAAAATACTGAGCAACATGGGTCAATTTGAAATTCTTTAATATTAATTCAGTATCAATATTTTAGGTCCCTATGAAAACCGAACTGTCTATGAGACTTTGGACATTGGCTGGCAATTGCTTCGAATCTTCCCCAAAGAAATGCTGAAGAGAATCCCTCAGAGCACCCTGAGCGAATTTTACCCTCGAGACTCTGCAAAGCACTAGCTACTGCTGCTAGTATGGTGGAACCCTCTTGTGAAGTACTGGTTGTTCCTGATTCCTTTTGCACTCCTCCATTCCCACCTGTGTGCGGGAGTTTACCTGTTACCCTGTAATTAAAAACAAAGGCTAGGTAGCTGTTGTGCCAGTGTTGCAACATTTAAACTGCTAACAGATTGAAAGATTCCTACTCAGAAAACCTCATCTTCAGTGCTTTCTTTAAAGTAGCTGAGGGATGGAGTGCCGTTTGCTTACTGATGTATGTATTTGTACATAGTGGAGAGCTAGTTGCTAATAATGTCTTGTTTGGGTCTCCCAAACCCTACCTCTCAACTCCCTTAAGAGTATCACTGTTTTGAAGTTAAAATGCTTCAGTCTCAAATTTAGGGGCAAGGTGGACTGGAAGAATTCTCCTGTCTAAAGAACCATGAGGCTCTTGGCTGAGCCTTTCTTCTGGAGTGCTGGTATGTCTGTGGGTGTGTCCTCTGCTCTGTGCAGATGGGTTTTACTGTCTGCTTGTGCTTTCTTATGAAATGAGTTTCTTTCTGCCAGTGCTGTGAGTTGGGAATTCCTGTGTGGCATCTTTCTCTTGGAGGCCCACACAGAATCATGCAACATTGTCCAGCTGGCGTTCTCCTGGCTTTGGTGACATGTCTTGTGCTGGTGACACCCACTAGGCGACAGCCATAGGAGAACTGAGACTTGGAAAAGGCTGGGGTACAATTAAAGAAAAATCCTACATCCCATCCTCATTCCGATGTGTTTTTGGTGGTTTAGGTTTCTACGTTATCCCCCTAGATCCTGAGGAGGGTGTGACAATGACTTGCCTTGCATAGGTTTGTGGATGTTTAAGCTCTGTTCAATCCCCAAGCCTTCTGACCCAGCTCTGCCCTTTCTGGGTGATCTTGTGGCACTTGCGGCAATGTTTCTTTCATTCCTGCTCCTTCCTGGCTTGAGCCCTTGCTCTATTCTGTGTGCCTCTGCCATGTCTGCTGTTGGGTCTCTGTGCTGTGTGTTCTCAGGTGCGGCAGTAACTCCCGCTCTATGCATTCCATCTTCCAGTTGTTTTTCTCTGAGGGAATGGGGGATCAGCATGATTATATTTTAATGTAGAAAATGTGACATCTCGTTATAAATGAAAATAAATGTTAAATTAAATGAAAGTTACCTGAAATGACTGTGTCTTATTAGAAGAGGACGAGCAGCAAGCAAGAGGGTAACTTGAGTCTTCATGTTATGATCCTCCTGGGTGTGGTGGTGTTGGTGTGTAACAAATGTGAGCGTGCTTCATATTCCTGAGGGCTGAAGAAGGCATCTGTGTGTCCAGCTGTAGAGGCTGGTTGACGGCAGTATTCAGGCTGCATCTACTAACCTTTATCAAGACAGATTGGCTCGGGGCTGGAGAGATCACTCAGGGGTTAAGAGCACTTGGCTGCTTTTCCAGGGTTTCTGAGTTCAATTCCCAGCAACCACATGGTGGCTCACAACCATTTTTAATACATCTGATTCTCTCCTGGCATGCATGAAAACAGAGCACTCATATACATAAAATACAAGACTATATAAATCTTTTTTCTTAAAAAAAGACAAATTGACTTTTCTGCAGCATTAGGGCTGGTTGTTAAGTAGCACTCTTGCTAGTTTGTTACCTGTTTTTTAGTGAAACATTTGCTAAGGGACCTTTTTATTAGAAGATAAATTTAAATGACCAATATCTTCAGATAGATGGCTGCTGTTCAGTGGAGATTTTGTGTGGGTGAAGGACCATCTGTAGATTAGTGTCATCAATATCTATAGATTAGTGTCATCAATATCTATAGATTAGTGTCATCAACATCTGTAGATTAGTGTCATCAACA
>CAJQZJ010033979.1:1796088-1824756 GCA_907164525.1 Lophiomys imhausi | reverse complement strand
TGTCTTGAAAAAACAAAAAAAAAAAAAAAAAAAGAAAAAAAAAAGAAAAAAAAAAAAAAAGAAGAAACATCCCTCAGGGTTGGTTAAAGTTCTTTTAGGGAACCATCTGAACCCCACAGTTGTTTATTGTGATACATCGGAGATCCAGAAAGCAGGGAGACAGTGGAGACTGAGAGGGCTGAACTTCTGAGATCAGTGGGAGTCATTGAAGGTTTTAAGAAGAGAAAAGGTGTGGTGGAAGAAGTTTTGGGAGTGTATAACTGTTAGAGGTCATGAGTCAGTGGGCCAAGAATGGTAGCAGAGAACAGGTCCAATGAGTCAGGGTGTCAGGGTGACTAGGTCTACAGTTAACCATCCCCTCTGACCTTGAAGCCAGCCAGAAGTCTGCTGTCTGGGCCTTGTTTTTGTATCTGCTATAGAGAGGGCTATATTTCCAAGTGTCTATGATATCTAGAATGTCCTTTGACTCCTTGTTAACCTCAGACTGGCCAATAGATGTAGAAAGGGGAGGGAATGAGCTTTAAGGAATTGGCAGAACTGTCAGGATCCAGGATCTGATTGGGTAGGGAAGATAAGAGTGTGCAAGGCAAAGCTGGTAGAATAGAGCTGTACAGGAAGTATGTATGGAACATACAACAGGCTGAACAAACTTCTGCCTAGTGTGGCCAATGCCTCCTCAAGCAAATGTAGCAACAATATGTGTGGATAAATTCCTCAAACCCCAATATTTCCTTGTCAAATTACCCAGCTAAGGCTGGGGTAAATCTCAGTGCTAGAGCACTTGCCTAGCGTGTGCAAGGCTCTGGGTTTCATCCCCAACAGTGAATTTTGTTTTATTGTCTTAATTTTTTTTTTAAATTTACTTACATAGACAGAAGCAAAGAGGCCGCGCTATCTTCAGCATCCCTGCAAGGAGCACACCACTTCACACAACCTCCACTTCCATGCACGGAGGAACATATATAATGCCTGGAACTTTCTAAAGGCTAACAGGAGGTAACAGAGCTTGCTTTATTTGTTTTTTTTTTTTTTTTTGGTTTTTCAAGACAGGGTTTCTCTGTGTAACAGCTCTGGCTGTCCTGGACTCGCTTTGTAGACCAGGCTGGCCTCAAACTCACAGAGATCCGCCTGCCTCTGCCTCCCAAGTGCTGGGATTAAAGGCGTGCGCCACCACCGCCCGGCTCAGAGCTTGCTTTAGATGGAAGGCAGGTGAGGTTAGATTGAGACTGGGGGTCCCCTCAGCCCTCCTCTCACAAACTCTTCCCTCAGACCGGAAGATGTTTGAAGCTCTGAGACAAGAGATTTTCAACAGAAAGGATTTGAGAAGAGATTCAGGCTGTGATGTTCCTAACACATCACTGTCTACACAGCCAACACATACCTCCCTAGTTATGACCCTTGTAAAAGCTGTTTGCTAGGAGAATGTAAACTAAGAAGAAAAGACTCTTTTGTCTGGTTGGTTTTTTTGAGGTGCAGTCTCTCTCTATAGTCCTCGATATCTAGACCAGGCTGGCCTCGAACTCTACCTGCTTCTGTTGGGAGTGGTGGCACACACACCTAGCACTCAGGAAAGAGAGGTACACAATACCTGGGTTGGGGAGGACAGCGTGGCCTTGCAGAATTAACTGAGCAAGGAAGCGCTGCTGAAGATGCTCAGGGAGGATCACAGACTGGTCTTCCTCTCTCCTCACACATGGTGTGCACAGACTTTAAGACATTTGGATAAAAATATCTACTGCAACTGCATATGCTGTCTGTGCAGCGTGGTGGAGGTTTGCTGTCAGAAGAGACTCTCTCTCCCTCCCCCTTTTGGATCAGCATGAGATGAGGAGGTGGTATGGAGAGAAAAAAGTGCTCTCCGCTTGGCTGCCTCTCTTCAGTAGGCAGCCTTGGCAGAACTCTGCCTTTATATATAAAAAATAAATAAATCTTTAAAAAGTATTTTTTAGTGTCATGGTTCTGGGGGTCAGGATGCTGGCAGGGTCTCTAAAGAAATCTCTGCTGCATGTGGCTTTGGTTGAGTCCTGCGTGGTTCTAGCTGCGACCTTGGGATAAGTGACATTCTTGCACCAGCACAATATTAGGCTTCTCATGTGGCAGGCCAGGGCTCCCAGGAGTGTTAAAGTGAGCTTATGCTAAAGTTGGAAGCATGGCTCTCCTGCCTAATTCCCCTGGGCCTACCCCCAGGGAAGGGGAGGGGCCGGTCATCCAGAGTGTCATGCTTGGGTAGGGCTATTATGAATAACACACTTCTTAGCTGGGTCTAGGAAGAGGACCTGACCACCTTCCCTAACATTAACCTCTAATGACCTTCCTTTTCCTGAAGGCATTGTTTTATGCCCATGGGCCTTTAATTCTCTTTATGTGCCCCATCCCTCTGTCTTCTATTACCATAGTGGCTATCTCTGGGGCTTAGAATCTGAACCCCAAAAAAAGGAATGCCCTTCAAGGTCAACCAAGCAGACTAGTAAGTAACAGGCAGGCAGGCAGGACAGATGGTAGCTGTAGTGACAGTATTCCCACCTAGGGGCCTGGAGGGGTGGCAACAATAGTTACTCTAGTTTCTTGCCAAAAAGCCATATGAAATGGGCCATAGACTAGGTACGAGGTGACCAGCTGGTGGAGGAGGTGAGAGGCTGGAGTTGGGAAGGGGCATGCTTTTGAAGTCACTGGCCCTTGGTCCCTTCCCTCTTTTTTCTGAGTCAGCCCAAGACCCATTTCACAAGTAAGATCACCAGACTGGTGAAGGCAGGGTTCCCAGGTCACAGAGCTGCCTTTCTTGTGGCCTCTTAAGTGAGGACCACATCTGGCACAAAGGCACATTGCCTTTCTGGGTCCAGAGGGAGAGGCCACCAGGAGTTGTCTGCCACATCATAGCAGAGGAACAAAGCTTAGCTTGAAGAGACAAAAGTGACTGTGAAAACATGAGAAATGGCATTCTTTATTCATAAATAACAACATAAAATTACCAGAAATAGTTTACAGAGCCAACAAAGAAATTCAAAAATAAAAGGAAATGAAGCCATCAAGAGCATAACAAACCAGAAACAAGGAAGAGAAAAATAACTATGTACAGTCTTCCAAATGCCAGTCCATCAGAAGCCAGCCTCTGCCAAGGGCACCAGAGTGGTCAAAAGGGGAAAGCAAGTTCCACTGAGCTGCGCTGTACCCTGTTATATGGCATCCGAGGAGAGCTCAGGTCCTAGGGAAATCTCTGGTCCAGCCTGGCTTTCCCTTGAACATCTCTCACTTGAGACACAGCCCAGACTAGAGTCAGGGACAAGAGGATGAGCAAGTGTCTCTCAGAGGAGAGATGCAAAGCCCTCCAAAACAGTCCCTTGCTAAAGCTCAAATGCACCCAGAGAACTGAGCAAGGAGTGCCCCAATGGGAGTCTGGGAACTATAAGACCCGAGGCAGGAACTTCCTTGTGAGGTGATGCTAGCTGGTGTTCTTCCTTCAGAGAGCAGCAACATTCCCAGACCAGGCACCTCTGGGGAACAGTATGGATATGAGAGACAAAACATGTCAGGCTACTTGTCTGCCATGAACCCACACACGCAAATCCCTGCTCAGTCCCAGTTCAGTATCTGCCTTCTGACGTGGGCATGGACAGAATAAAACAATGCTTTAGGACAGACTAGGAAAGAAGGCCCACATGAAGGCAAGGTTACTAGGTTACAGTACAGTTGCATCTTGGAGCTATATTGGGATCTTGGGGTGATAGCAGTCTTGGGAGGGCATTTGCCATCCTGAATGTTCTCAAAGCAGGCACAGTTCTCAAAGATGACCTGGGGCAGGGCCACCAGGCATTGACATGGGTAGAACCCCCTGTAAGTGGAAGGCACCCCCTATGGAAACAGTGCAAGCTTGTGCTTGAGTGCCTGCCCCGGGCATGGTGCCCGCTTCTTCCTGGGCAAGGACTCCATGGCACAGCACTGGTCTTCTGGCTGTTCTTTCGGAGGATGGAGTCCTCCAATCTAGGAAGGAGCAGCTGACCCTCATCTTGCTCTCTGCTGGACAATGTGAATGGGAAGGAGTACTCAAACAAGGCACACACTGGCAAATAACAAAGGACTGAGGACTATGAACTTTTTTTTTAACGGGGCTGTGACCTGTGCTCAGTGGAGGGTATGACCCTGCAAGTGCGGGGAGTCATCTTTGGCCTGTGGATTCCAGGTTTAAATTGAGCATGTGACTACTGACAAAGGTAGACCAGAGAACAGTGTGTCACTGAAGGGAGAGCCCCAACATAACCCCAAGACACAGAAAGCAGTGCCATCTACAAGGGAGGCACCTAGCCTGCAGACACTAGGAAGGGAAGAAAGCCCATGGGAAGACAAGGTCACTAGGGCTGGACTCCACCCAGAGATTCTAAGGGCCAAGATTAGGGAAATAGAACTCCTTAACAACTCCTAACAGGTTGGTTCCTGGGCTGCCAAGCACCCAGACCCTCCCTTACATCTCCTATTCCCTGGGTCCCACCCACCAGACAAGCACATGGCTCAGGAATCCAGCAAGGGCTGAGTGTCCTACCAACAACAGCTGTGGTAAGAGCCAAAAATAGAATATGGAGCAGCCTGGCTGCCTGCTTGATTTGGCTTGCTTTGGAAAATACAGATTGGAAGCAGGGAGGCAAGAGAAGATAATTCCTTGAACGAAGCAACTGTACTTCCCTCTGCCCCGAACCCTGGATATCTTCAGAAGAAGTCCAGGCTCTCACAGATTTGCATGCTGCTTTCTAGACTGAATCTTTACAACCAGGGGCTCCACGTGGAAGGAGGGGAGTGGGAGGCCTGGGATATTAATAAGGCTCTGTGTATGTATCCCATGTCCCTCCTACCTGGACTGCAGCCTACTCAGCACTCTGGCAACCCTTCCCAAACTAAGGCAACTCAGAGCACTGAAGATTCTATTGGAAGATATGCTGCTGACTTGGGCTACAGGCAAGGGAGGCTAATGTCCAGCTCCCACACACATTATCTAAGTGGATGGGATTATTCTGGATCCAAGCGAGAGCCTGATGCTCAGGAAAGAAAAACATTCCATAATGGCTGCTGGCCAACCGAACCATCCAGGGAAGCCCCTGCTTTGGCCTTGGCTGGACCAATGAGGAGGTTCCCCTGAAAGAGTTGGGAATCTGTGACTCATGTCATTTTCCCTGTACCCCACCTGGGATCCCAATGTCTATGGCTTTAAAAACAGTGACCACCGAGGTCAAAGGGGCTGTGCAGTTCATTTTAGACTCGACTCCACCGTCTGTCCTGGTTCTCTCCCTTTATCCTCTTGCCTGGACCTCTTGAGACCTGTGAAGGTTCTGTAATGCAGGACTGTCCGTCCATGCCCTCTTCCCATGACTTGCTGGCTAAACTGTGGGGCAACCCAACCAACCCCTCCACCTCCACAGACAGAGAAGAACAGACTGTAGTGAAGATGGTGTCCAAGGCTTCTGGTTATGCATGGCTTCTTCCAATTCCCAAGGCATCCCACTATGCCCGGGGTTTAGAGATAACAGGGAAGAAGTTTCTGTCCTTGGGCAGCCGTTTGGCCACCACGGCAGGTGCCCCCTTCCCTGGTGGACTGCTTTTCTCACTACTTTGAATGAGACCAAAGTTGAGGGAAACGTCAACCAACACATAAATAAAGCTCCCTGAACACATCTCTAGAAGAGCATGGGGTTCAGAGATCAAGGTCTATTAAGCAGCAGGGTTAGTTAGGCTGAAAAAGGAAAGAGGGGAGGAAAGGCTATGTGGTGACCCCTACCCACCACTGGGGGACTCCTGAGTCTGGGCCCCAGAGGTGGCTTCTCTCAGAGAAGCTCAAAACACCTCTTTGAACAGGCTCAGCCCTCCCTGCCATCTGGGGTCCACTTCCCAGCCCTCCATTCCCCAGGGAGCCCCTCAGATCTCAGTGGCTATGATGTCCTCATAGGGAATGTCAGCTCCATCTAGGTCAATTTCAAAGGGCTCCCCTGCACCTTCCCCATGGGCCAGCTGCTGCAGGGTCTTCTCTAGACGTTGGTTGCGCTGGTACATGGCCAAGTAGCTCTGTTGCAGCTGCTTCTGATACTGGATCACTTTCTCCTTCTCTTCTTTCCATACCAACCGCTCATGCTGGAAGCCTGAGGACATCTGGTCATGGCCTTGCCTCTCCTCCTTCAGCTCAGCCCGCAGCCGCTCCAGCTCCCGCTGCAGAGCAGGGATGTCCTCTGAGAAAGTGGGTGCAATCCCCAGAGGCCCCAGGGATCCGGCATCTCGATGCAAGGTGGCCTGGGCCCTCAGCTCCAGCAGCTCCTGTTCTAGAAGGTTCACCTTCTCTCTCAGCAGTTCTGCCTCATTCTTCTTGCGCTGCAGTTCGTTCTCACAGACCTCCAGCTCCAGCCCCTTGGTGCGCAGGGCACTCTCTAAGTCCTGTGTCTTCAAATCCATTCCCTCCAGCTTGCCCCGGGTGTCCTTGAGCTGTGCCTTCAGACTGAGGATCTCGCTGGCCTTAGTGTTCACCTCTACCTGGGACTCTTTGAGCTGTTGCTTCAGAAGAGAGATCTCACCTGACTTCTGGCACACCTGCAAAAAATGGTGTGAGAAAGGGTGAGAAACAGTGCCAGAGGTGATTGACATAATCCTCACCAAGGTAGCATCTCTCCCCTTCCTAAAGGGCACAGGCCGCTCCCAACAGTGTACCTTGAACACAGTCCTTGTGCGTGGAGACAACCTGTTTTTCTTGCATGCAGTTCCATGTGTCCATCTCATCCCCAGTTCAGGCTCCAAAGTGCAGTCTGGGCCCAAACCAAGGTTATGTGCAACTCAATAATCAATGGTTAACTCTGCTCCCTTACCTCCTTCACCACCAGGGATACTGGCTTCAGGGGGCCAAATAACCAAACCTAACCCTGCATGTACCCATCCCTGCACCGACCTCAGGGGTATGACCATTTCACATAGTTCTGCTGCACCCCAAAGGCTAGCCATACAGCCTGGCTTGGGGCAGTATCCAGCATGCATCCGCCAAATGATGAACTGTGCTCTTCCTCCCTTCCTGGCTTCTTTCTCCACCACTTCGACAACCATTGGCTGTCAAAGTTGGGCCAAGAGCACAATAATGTCAGATCATTGTGTCTTTGGGATCTTGGCTCTTTGGGGTCATAAATATTATTTGGGGTCATGATATGGCTAGGAGTGGTGTTCACACCAGCCTGAACATATCAAGCTTGTCTCAGATACCTCCCTTCACCTCTGACTAAAAAAGAAAGAAAACATGAAAGAAAAGAAAAAGGTTTTAAAAGGAAAAAAGTGCATGCATGAAGCCCTTGGGTTTGTTCTCCACCATGAACCACCAACTAACTAACTAAATAACTAAATAAATAAAATTTTTTAAAAAGGAAGACTGGTCAGTTAGACTAGTAAATGAAGCCCAGAGTCTTGGTACTACAGAATGGACTCTTGGAACAAAACTAGAGGCCACTATCCCTGTATTTCCCCCTTTTCTCTCCCAGTAAAGCTTCTCCTTTGATCCCAATGAATCACTGACCAATGTAGAGGGGGGGAACATGTAGCCTCGCCTCCATGCACAGCTAGAGCCCAGGATTTCTTGACAAGGCCAAGTCCAGACTTTGAATGTCTCCCATAGCCCAAATGTTAAAAAAGTTTCCAGTATGGTAACAATGAGAAGTAGTGGAACCTCTAAGAAGTAAGGCCTAGTGGAAGGTGTTTCAGTCATTGGCCCTTGAAGGGGACTGTGGGATCCTGGACCCTTGTTCGTTCTCTCCTTTGCTTCTTGGCCATGAGGTGACAGTTGCTTGGCCACATGGTCCTACCATGATATGATACTTCATCACAGGCTCCAAGCAACAGGGTCTGTTAACCAATTGAACATGAAAATAAATCTTTCCTCTTTGTAAATTGCATATCTTGTGCATTTTGTTATGATCACAAAAAAAAAAAAAAAATCTTGAGTAACACACCAAACCTACATTAGTTTAGGACGGAGTCACATTAAATTAAAGCACAAGCTTTGCATCCAATTTAGTTTCTGGCTGGACCATAAGGATGGATAACAAAGGCCAACATTCACTATTTATCTCTGAGATGCACAAAAGGTCCCTTTCTTCACCCTTCTTGTGACTACTTGTCACCTCACAGGGTGAGGACAGGAAGCTCTGGGCAGGACTATGCTGCTGGTGGTGGGTCATCCGACCCAGGCCTGATGCTAATCCATCCCAATAGAACGACTCTCATCCTTCCTTAGAGAATTCTCTGGAGTGAAGGACAGCAGTAATGTGCATACATCCTACCTGCCTGCCCAGGCCATGGGGGTTGCTCAGAGAGAAAAGGTGCTATCCTACTAACAGGGTACATGTGGGGACCCTCAGTGCTCTCCAGCCAGGCCAGGCTCACATGACTCATCCCAAAGGGACTGAAGGGCTGAGGAAATACATCAGTGATGGAATCCTTTCCTAGCAAATGTGAGGCTCTAGGGTTTTTTTTTTTTTGTTTTGTTTTTTTTTTTGTTTTTCGAGACAGGGTTTCTCTGTGTAGCCCTGGCTGTCCTGGACTCACTTTGTAGACCAGGCTGGCCTGGAACTCGCAAAGATCCGCCTGCCTCTGCCTCCCAAGTGCTGGGATTAAAGGCGTGCGCCACCACTGCCCTGCGAGGCTCTAGGTTTAACCCTCAGCACCAAACAGCAAAACGAAACAAAACCTGTCCCCCAAAGTGTGAAGTGTGCTTGTTTGTCCTTTTTCTTCCTCCCCTGTGTTTAAATCTCCGTTGATTTACACCTCAGCAAGGAGGGGCAGTTCCACCACTGAGGCCTACCACAAAAGCAGTAGTTACGGCCCTTCCCCCAGAGCACCAAAGAGGCCCATTCCTTCTCTCAAGTCCTTAGAGCAGACAAACACAGGCGGGCGTCACTATGCTTCTTTCTAGTTTCCCGCAAGTGAGGTCAGCCCTCAGGCGGCCTGGCTGAGCCTTCCTTGTCTGGGTTTTTTACTTTTCCAGCAAAAATTAGGCTAGTGAGTTCAATGACTGAGGGCCATAAGGAGGGTATGACAATGAGAAGGGTGAGCAACAGAGAGCTGATGACTCAGAGCGTCCTTTATGCTGGTCATAAAGCTGTCTCTTCAGCAGCATTGGCCTGGGCACACTCAAGTGTGGATGCTGCTTTGCCGGCATGGATGTAGTGGATTATCAGCAAAGCCCTGGCAGGACTGCTGAGGTCTTACCTCCCACTGGGTCTCTTCCAGCGCAGGGGCGAAGCTGGTCTTCTCCCGCTCGTAGGACCTCAGCTTGGTCTCCAGCAGGTCCTGCTCCTTCATTAGACTCTCGAGCTCCTGCTGCAGCTGCCGTTTCTCCTGCTGCAGCTGTAACACCTGAAGCTGGAGCACCTGCTGCGTGCGCTGGCTCTTCTGTGAGGCTGGCTTCAACTTGCTCTTAGGCTCCAGGCACTCCAGTTCATCTCTGGGACGCCGTGGCCGCTCCTCAAAGGCCTGCCCGGAGGCAAACTCCTTCTCATCGAAACTGCGCTGTAGCTTCTGCAGTGCAGTCTCCCTCCGCAGCAGCTTCTGCTCCAGCTCCTGGATGGTGCACTCATCAGTGGAAAGTGGGGAACGCACACACGAGGAGCCCTTGTCTACCTTCCCTGGGTGAGCCAGCTTGCTGCCCCCATCAGAGAAGGACAGAGCCTTCAGGCTCATCATATTACTGTCCTGAAGGATGATGCCTTGTGTGATGTTGTGGGCTGAACCGCCAAAGCGGCTGGTAGGCCCCACGGGGGTGACCAGAGGATCCAGCTGGTAGCTGCTGGTGGTGCTGTGTGTGGGCAGGCTGGACATGGAGTTCCGGCCTGAGTCAGACAGTGCCCCTGAGCACAGGCCTGGCTTCAATTCCTGCTCCTTGGGCTTGTCTGGAGGCATAGGGTGAAGATGGTGGCTGGTACTCTCAGGTGAAGAGTGGAGGATGGCTCCTGACCGTGGTAGCACGGGCTTGAAAGCAGTGGACCGCACTGCCCCCTTGTCTGAACTCTGGGAAAGCAAAGGATCACACAGACTTGAGTCTCCCTTCCACACTCATCTCACCTTTTCTCTCTGGGGGTGTACGTGTGCCACCCTCATGAGCCCACCTGAACTTGGAGCCCAAGCAACACCCTTCTTGGTTGGTAGTCACAGCACACCTTGTCATAAGTTCTAGATTGGCTGAGTATAGAACACCTTTCTTGGGTAAATGTGAGTATGTGTGTATGTACGTCTGTGTGTACATACATGCCACAGCATACACATGGAGATCAGAGGACAACTTATAGGAGTCCTCTCCTTCCACCATGTGGAAGTCAGGTTCTCAGGCTTGGTCACAAGCCCTCAACAGTTGAGCTACCTCACCTACCTCCATACATCATTCTTAAGAAACCCTCTGAGGGAGGGAGCTGGAGGCAGTGGTTAAGAGCACTGGCCACTCTCCCAGGGGACCTAGACTCTATTCTCCAGACTCATGTCCTGGCTCACGACCATTTTGTAACTCCAGTTCTAGGAGATTTGACACACTCTTCTGGCTTCTGTGGCTACAAGGAATACATGTGGCACACATATATACATACCGGCAAAGACTCGTGCACATAAAATAAATAAACCATTTAAAGAAGAAGACGATGACCATGACACTTTAATGCCAGGCATGATGGCACATGCTTTTAGTCGCTTAACTTAGGAGGCAGAGGCAGGCAGATCTCTCTCTGCTCTGTGAGTTCAGGCCATCCTGGTGTATATACTGCATTTCAGGAAGACAGGGCTACATAGTGAGACCCTGTCTCAAACACACAGACACACACACACACACACTGCCTCTGTACCTAAGAATATCTTCAGGAATGGCCTAGGCACTGTGCTAGTAATAAACAATGGTCCCTTCCCTCTAGAGAGGTCAGATGGGGACTAAGGTTTAGTGCAGTAAGGACAGCAGGCTGTATAAGCTTATCACTTCCTTCCTCTACCCCCACCAACCCCGTTCCACTGAGCCTAGCACAAGGCTCTAAACCACTAACTACTTCCAGTCCAGGTTGGAAGATCATGTGGAATAGCAGTCCTTTCTGAAACTTGCAGTCTCCCTCAATGGACAGCTCTGCCTTTCACAAGGCTTGTGTTTAGGAAGCTTTGCACAAACACAGGCTTCTTTTTTATTCTAGGCTGAGTATTCCAGGTCCTAAAATCTCAAATCTGAAATGCTCCAGAATCTACAAGGGTTTGAGTCCAGACAAGATGCCAAGAGTGGAAAAATCCACACATTATGAGATCTTGTTTTGTGCATAAATTATTTAAAACATTTTATAACTGTCTTCTGCTTTTGTGTGTCAAGTATATACAAAAAACAAATGAAAGTTGTGCTTAGATATCACATTATGTCTGGGCAAACACTTCATAATCTGAAAGAAAATAACCCTGAGACCTCTGGCACTTCTATTCCTAAGCATTTCAGGTAAGGGGTGTTTAACGTGTGATTAAAGCTGTTGACTCTGTCACAGAGTGGGCATGGAGACCGTATAGAAGTGTGTCCAATGTGCACTGGTGAGGCTTATGGCAGCCTAACTGTTGGAGGAGTCCTTTGTGGGGATCCTTGCTCATTGGATAAGAACAAAATCCCAGGGCCCTTCTACAGCCAAAGGGGCCAGAAACCAAACCACAGGTCGAGCGGGGATGAAAGCAAGAGTGCTCACCTCCGTAAGTTCCTTAGAAAGCATCCTCATCTTCCTGCCCATTCTTCCAGGGGATAACAGAGCCTCTCTTCTTCCCTGGCCTGTGAACTTGCTGCTATTTTGGCCTACCTGAACTACGCAGGTTATGTCCCAGCAGGGTTCAGAAAGGCCTGAATCTCCCCCCTGCCCTTTGCTGCAGGGCAAACCTAAGATTTCTGGTTACAGGGATAGTCTTTTGATTTCTGCAGTGAAGCCAAATACGTCTGCTCTCACCACTGCTGATCTGGCCTCTTGGAGATCTAAACACTTGGGCATCAGGGCACTCATCCCTACAACTTCTCATGCTGTTCCAACCCCCTCTCCTTTTCTACCCAAACACCTTTGTCAAAGAACTTCACTTACCATGTCCAGCTGACTGGAGAAGGGCAAGAGCTTTGGTGGTGTGGCTGGGTCAAAATCTACTCCAACTTGACCCCCCATGTCCCCACTGGACAGGGCTGTGTAGTCTGGGTGGTGGGAGCCTCGCGCCTTCTGGCTCACCTTGATGTAAAAGAAGTCTTCACTTTTTCCCATTTTGGAGCTGGACTTGCCACGCCCTGAGTCCTGGGAGAAACCAAACCTCAGCAAGCCATCCGAGTACCGATTGAGCTTCTTGAGGTGGGAAGATTTGCGCAGCTTATACTGTGAAGCACGGCAGTGCTTGCTGTGGAAACTGTGGCCTGAGATAAGGCTGCTGACACTGCCCATGGTGACACGTAACCAAGGGCCTGAAGGGTAGAACAGGGGCCTGGAGAGACTGTAGCAGCAAAATGTGGTCCTGGCTCAGCCAGAGGACTGTGATCAGAGCAAAATCTTCTCAGAGCCTGGGAGAGCCATGGACCTGGAAAAAGACACAGAGAGGTCATAGATTTATTATTATGATTTCAGGAGTGTTGTTTCTAGCATGGGGAACCTGGATGGTAGAGAAGTGCCCATCAGATGCTATCTCTGCCTCTTCTATGAGTCTATTATTCTGATGTCAGGGTAAGGCGTTGTCCAAGGCATTGGGCGTATAGTGCAAAGTAAAGCATTGCATGTGATTGTGGGACTCCTATGAAGTATCAGATGGATAGACAGCCCATACCAGTCTACAGGGCCCATTTCAAGTACCATGCTAAGAAGTCAGGATGTTTATGAAGGAGGAGGAGGACAGAGTTCTCTGTATGCCCAGGGAGTGCTGAGGTTTAGATGTATCCCTCAGTATTTATATATTGGGAATTCAATCTTGAATGACCTATGTTCATGGTATTTGGGAATGTGACTTGAAGTCACTAGGATTAGATGAGATCATGATGGAGGGGACCTAATGTGGCATTAGTTGCTCTGTAAGAGGAAGGAAATCCAGGTGTGATGGCACAGGCCTATGATCCCAGCACTTAGAGGGTAGAGGCAGGAGGATGGAGAGAGAGAGAGCTCAGGGCTAGCCTGCATGTCAAATTAAAGACCAAAAAGGCCTAGACTACATCATAGTGAGAACCTGTCTTTTTAGAAAAAGAGAGAGGGGAATGGAGAGGAAGAGGAGGAGCAGCAGGACTAGGAAAGAGACACAACTGGACACTTAATTTTCTGGAAATGTGCTGCCCAGTGCATTCCCCACCTCCAGAAATGGACACCGCAAAACACCCCTCTCCACAGCAAGAAGGACTTGACCAGATGTGAATGCCTTACGCTTCTTGAATTTCTTAGGTTTCAGAACTGTGAACTGAATATGCCAATATTCTTTATAAATTATCCTGTTTATGGCCATCTGTCATAGCAACAGTGAAGTTGTCAGAATTGCACTAGAAGAGAGCTCCAGAAACTGAGAAGCAGGCCATGGGAATCTGGGAAGAACAAAGTATCAAGAAGCTACAAGTACAAGAGGCAGAGTGTGCTCCTGGGCCCAGCTAGGGCCCATCCTGACAGGACAGCCAATGCTTGCCGGGGTAGGCTGGAGAGGTAGCAGCAGGGAGAGAGCCTGCAGGTAGGTGCCATTGAGCAGGGAGCTTGGGCAACTGCAAGGATTTTAGCTTGACTGAGACAGAAAGGAGGAATGTCAGTGACGTGAGCAAGAAACAACTTCACCTCCTGTGCTGTGGAAGGCTGGGTAAAGAAGCTGCTTAGGGGCTCATCTATTTGAGTGACTAATTTAGTTGGGCTGGAGTAGCTGGGAACTGTTTTAGATGTACTTTCAAGGCTGATCTGATAGGATTTGTTGAAGGATTTAGTAAAATGAGTGAGAGAAAGAGAAGTCAAGAAGGGCGCTGGGAGCTCTGGGAGGCAGAAGGGTGTAGCTCATTGATAAGTGACTGCCCTGGCAACAGAGGTGGTACTTGAGAGACACTGAAACAAAGGATCTCAATAATTAAAATTTTTTTAATGCTTTTTTTTTTTGGTTTTTCGAGACAGGGTTTATCTGTGTAGCCCTGGCTGTCCTGGACTCACTTTGTGGACCAGGCTGGCCTCGAACTCACAGAGATCGGCCTGCCTCTGCCTCCCGAGTGCTGGGATTAAAGGCGTGCGCCACCAACGCCCGGCTCAATACTTAAAATTTACCCAGGAATCTTGCAGGTGGGGGGAGTCAAGTTATTGGAGCACTCTGTAGGATAGTCTGGGTCCATGATGGACAAGACCACACCTTTGCCCGGATTGCTTAATTGTATGCACCCCTAGCCCTTTAGGGCAGTGAACTAGCATGCACAAGGACCTGGGTTCTATCACTAGCATTCTGGACACAGTGGCAGGAAGTTTGAGGAAAGCCTGTGCTATATAACCAACACATACATACACACACACACACACACACACACACACACACACACACACGCAAGAAAAAAAGAACTAAATAAATAGAGAAGAAAAAAGCAAATAAATAACTTAAAGAATTAATTTTCTAAAATGTTAGTGTTTTTATGAAGCAGCCAGAAGCAGGGATTTGTCATGCACTGAAACAAGAACGATCACAAGCTACAGCTGTAGGTGTGTTGGGCTGAAGGACATGGAAAACGGGTTTGATTTAAGAGTGTATGTTTGCAAAACCTGTTGGGCACCTGGGCATGATGGGGTAGTGAGGGAGGCACTGGAGCTGCAGATTTACAGCTGATAAAGGAGCTGCAATTGCCAAAAGACAGTCAGAGGATGGGTTCAGGGAGCAAACTCAGGAGGCATGAAGGTAGGAGGCAGAGGGAGAAAAACCAAGAAAGCTCCAATAGTCAGGAAGGAAACTGACCCATCCAGATGCTATTAGTAAGTCTGCAAATAAGAATCAGTCAACAGATGTGGTCACATGCAGGTGTTAATGACAAGAGTGCTTTTGATGAAGTGGTGGGAATACAGGCTTGGTGGGAGAGGGTTCAAGAGAGGAAAAGGGAGGGAGTAATTGTGGCCTCAAACTCTGAAAAGGACATGATCAGCTTGGTTTTGCATCCTCAGTTATGCCACTGCTATCCATAATTTAGGAAGTAAACTTTATCAACCTCACCCCAGCTTTGCACACTAATTAAAAAAAAAAAAAAAAAAACACTTGGGGCTGGAGAGATGGCTCAGCGATTAAGAGCACTGACTGCTCTTCCAGAGGACCTGGGTTCCATTCCCAGCACATACATGGCAGCTCACAACTGTCTGTAACTCCAAGATCTGACACCCTCACACACATACAGGCAGGCAGAACACCAATGCATGTAAAATAAAAATAAATTATTAAAAAGCACAAAACTTTAAAAATCATTTCAAAATATTTTTTAATAGTAATCTCTCTTTGTAATCAATGCTTCAAGTAGTAATAACTGGACAGCGGAGCACAGAGCTGCACACATGTTTCCAAAAGGTAGTGTGGCTGCTATACAGGGGACTCTCAGTCAGAAGACATAAGGATGAATCCAGGGGAAGTGAGTACCAGCTCCCTGAAGCAGACGATACAGAACAGACCTGCGTTCCTTCATCTACTCTAAATTAGGACATTTAGAAGGTTCCGAAGGGGCCACAGACGTCCCAAGTGGAAGCAGCATATGTGACGCATCAGTGAAAGAGGCTTCGTTCGGGCTAATCATCATGGCTTGGATCCAGACTTGCCCTGCTATCTGAGGGGTGAAGAAGCTAGGCTTGGGACACATGCATTCCAAATTCCACTCATGGAAGTGCAACAAGATCAAACTTCACTGTGCAAGTTTATTGCGTGTAAGTTTACCGTGAAGAGTGGTTTCCTAAATTGGTAGCCTCTTGTACTCAAAGAAACAGTGACACTGGCCTGGAGGGATCACCAGGCACCATCTATAAACTACCACTGTGAGCACAAGAGGCCTGTGGCATTTCCTGAGTGCATAGCGATAGCAGGCACCCAGTAAGTGGGGGGCATTTCCACTGGCATCTTCTATTTTTATTTTGATGGGATCCCTGACAGCTTTCTTCATCCATAGCCAATCTTCCCCTCCCACACCACATTTTCTAAAATGATTTCTCTTCCTTTCAAATGTGATATCCCTATCCTACCCTTCCTAGTTCAAGGTTCCTCTGTTAACCTTGGTGTTGGCACAGGCCAAATGTTGTTTTCTTCCTTCATCTCTAATTCAGTTCAGACCTTCAACCCAGCAGGCACACAGCAGGCCACATATGGGAGGCTCTTAGGCCAAAAGTCTGTCCTGAACTTTGTGCATTGTGTCACCTTGGAGTAGGTTCTGTCTTCTATCATGTGAATTCTGGGGATCAAACTTGAACCCCAGGTTTGGTGGCAAGCACTTTTACCCAGTGAGCCATCTTGCTGGCCCCATTACACCTCTTGTGGCTCCTTCTTTCTTGCACACCAAGTGTACATTTGTGAGCATTATACATGCCGTGTTGTAAGGTCAGACCACTGACTTTGACTGAGAAAATTTTCACTGTGAAAAATCAACTTCTTTAATTTTTTTTTAATTACAAAGCAGAAATATCGATTGTTTTTAGGATCTTCCTATGTAGGTCTGGCTGGTTTGATACTAGATAGCCCAGACTGTCTTCAAGCTCAAGGCAATCCTGTCTCACTCCCCCAAGTACTGAGATCCCAGGAAAAACCACCAAGCCTGGCTGAAATGTCCACAACTTATACTGGAACAATCGGAAGATGAAAGATGCCTACGTAGTGCAGTGTGATGCCTGGCACAGGACATGTGCCCCAAAGATGTGTTCAGGATAAGCAGAAGCCTATGATAGCACGGTGCCTTCCCAAGTACAGCTGCAATATTGGGCAGGCACGTATGAAGTTCTAATGCTAATAGTTTCCCACAAGCTTAGGTGTTTGAATGCTTCTTCTCCAGCTGTGGCACTGTTTTGGGGAGTTGTGGAACCTTTTGGATGTGGCATGTAACAGGCGGACATACGCCATCAATAAAGCAAGAGGGTTAGAGTTAGTTCTAGTTCCATCCAGCATTCTCTGCTTCCTGGCCTATCAAGACATGAGGAACAGAGCTGGGGAGATGGCTTTGTGGATAAAGTGTTTGCCATGCAAGTGGGAGGCCTGGAATTCAGATTCCTGGAACTCATGTAAATATAGGACAGGCATGGTGACCCATCTGCAATTTTTGTGCTCAGGAGAGACCTCAGAGCAACCTGCCTGGAATCAAGAAGTCCAAGGCTCAAGTTAGAGACCTTGTTTCAATATAGAGAGAATAGAGAGCTTGGATAAAGAAGGAAACATGACATCAACTTCTAGCCTCCATGTACACATGGATACATGTGAACATACATGTGTGCCCATATACATGTGAACACATAAACACACTTAGACACAGCACACATACACACAAACATATTAAAAAAAAAAGATGTGGAGAGCCCAGCCACATACTCTAACCATCATGCTTTGTCTGCCTTGATAGGCTGTGACCCTCTCAAACTCTGAGCTGAAGTTAACTTTCCCTCCCTCCCTTAAGATGCTTCTGTCAGGCATTCCAGTACAGGAACAAGGAGAGAAAGAGATAAAAACACAAAACACATCTGCTTATGGCTGCTCTGCTATGCCTGCCTTCCCCTCTCACCCTGCTCTTGCATCAAAGGTGAGATAGCCAATGCCTTTTCCCATTTGTTTGTTAACACATCACAAACACTGCACATCCACAGTGCAAACGCTTCCAGGCTTCCCATAGTTCTCACAGTAAAACTTAAGATGTGTCTCCACATCCTGCATCCTTTTCTGACATCCACAGAAATAGTCACCCTGCTTCTCCCTGTGCACTGAGCGTAAGAGGCTTTATCTACTTAGGGCGCGTTCACTTGCTGTTGGCCAGCCTTCTTATGGCTCCACGCTAGTCACGCTCATCCTTCGTTCTCAGCTCACCCTAGAAAAGTGCAACTCCTCCACTACTTTCACCGGTCCACTTACTTTCCACATAATATTTCCATTAGCCTATAACACTCTTATTTTAAAATGTAGTTTATTAGCCGGGCGGTGGTGGTGCACGCCTTTAATCCCAGCACTTGGGAGGCAGAGGCAGGCGGATCTTTGCGAGTTCGAGGCCAGCCTGGTCTACAAAGCGAGTCCAGGACAGCCAGAGCTGTTAAACAGAAAAACCCTGTCTCGAAAAACCAATAAATAAATAAATAAATAAATAAATAAATAAATAAATAAATAAAAATTAAAATAAATAAATAAAATGTAGTTTATTGCATGTATCTCCACCAGAATTTGAATTCTGTGTCAACACTTTACTTCTGTGGCTCCCAGAACAAAACCAGGGAAGATTAGTCAGCAGCTCAGACAGCTGTCAGGCCGTGGCCTTGGTCAGTCAGCTCACCGCTGAGCAATGCAGGGCTTGAACTTAGGTCTGCACATCACCATACTAGTACATGCTGTTGCTGGTGGACTCAGAGATGTCTGATTCCTGTCCCAGTGACCAAGGTGAGTCTCTAGGGTTAAGAGAGAAACTGGAGAAAACAAGGACTGGATTCCTCCAGCCACACTTGCATTTCCTTTATGTACAAATACTAGGAAGGTTCCAGGCACTTGGAATGACTCATTGTGCACAAGTTTTGTGATGAATGCTCAGAGCTGGGAAGAGACAAAGAACACTGGGAGTAAAGGAGAGGGGTGGACAAAGGACAGTCACCTCCGATCCCAAGGAGAAGTCTTGCCCCTTAGCCCATACATTCTGCACACAACTCTTAACATTCAGGGAGCTGGAAAGTTCAAGGTTACTCTTGGATCCACTTGAAACCAAACTATTAGTCTGTAAGTGTCTAGACTTGTTCTATCGTCAACTCAGAGAGCATTCCAGCAAACTTGGTTGTAATTCTGCCTTATTCTTACCCACCCCCATCAGACTTGCTGCCTCTCTCTTCTGAAAGGACAGGACAAATGGGGCACCTTCCAATGCCTGGGAAACAAGTCTGCACTGGCCAAGAGGAAAAGTAGGGGCCACATAGGTCCTAAGATAGATTCAGGAAGGAGAAGAAGGAAGAAGCCACTCTGAGTGTGGAAAGGTAGCCTAGGCTGCATGAGCTCTTGGGAACTTCACAGATGAGTCCATGTTAGTCTGAGGAGCTCTTAAGTCAATAGGAACCCAAAGCACCTTCTATTTCTCAGAATCCCTCCCCCAGGGAATTCACTACCTCCTATACTCCCCCCACAGCAGCAGCAGCATTCACCCCTCCTCCAACCCCAGCCTGCATTGAGCCTCACTGTACCAGTACAGGAAATGGCCTAGATGACCAAAGCCCTCAATTTTGACCCTTGGGTGGGAACAGGGTTGAGAGGCTTCTGAGGCTCCTTCTCCAGTCCTGTTCTGCAATCTCCTATCCAAAGGAAATCAGGGCAGAAGCAGATGTGATACATTCCTGTTTATCTCCCTTCCAGAAAGTGGAAGAAGGGGCATGGAGTTGAAACTGAACTGGAAACAAGATCTTCCTGCCCATGGGGTAAAGCAGTTAGCCCTAGCCCATAACAGACATAGGCAGGCTCCAGGCCTAGGGGGAAGGTTCTGGGCACCCATGCACGTGTATTCTTTTCCACTCCTCAATACAGCCAGAGAAGTCACCAACCAAGTCAGGATGAGCAGGCTGCAGCTGCCCACTTGGTTCTCTTCCTCCCATTGATCTCCTTCGCTCGGTTACCTCTTCTATGAGGAGGGGTCTTGACTGGAGGAGGTGAGGTAGATAAGGACAGACTGGCTTCTGGTCTGATGCTCACAGCCATGCCACGAACCCTCTTGCTGTTTTCAGGAACAGTTGTCACAGATGCTGTTTGTGTGAGAGTACCCAATGCTGCAGTCCCCACACTGGATCCCACACAGGTCCTACATATGGGGTCCCATGCTTCTGAACTAATCTAATCTTGGAAGCAAGCAGAGACCACAGGACAAGGCTGAATTCTCACCTTCATGAGAGCAAAGCCATTAGTCTTCCTTCCTTGGGCTCAGTTTCTAATCACAACTTGAGGCTGAATTTGATTCACTTTTGTGTTTTCAACCTTCTTGAGAATATAATAAGAATTACTGTCCCCTTATCAGAAAGAAAAGCACCATACAACCTCTTAGATAAAACTTCTGGGGGGTCCTTGGCCACTAATGCCTGATCCTTGAGTGGCTTAGTGTAAAAACACGAATACATACAGCCCTTGCCACTCCAATATGAACTTTGGGGAGAAAGTTCGGACTTGGATTACAGACTTAACTTTGCTGCTTCCTTCTGGGGACTGGAAAGATGGGGGTTGAGAGTAAGGAAAGGGTGAAAAAGCAAAGAAAGTAAGTGGTATGACCTCAGTCCACTCACTACTTCAGGCCCAGCTGCCTTAGTTCCCAAGATGAAGGCATGTTTGAGAATGACTTCCAAAGGAATCCGCAAGCCAGGCACGGTGCTGTGCTTTTTAGGAGAGAGAGAAACAAGAGAATAATTAGAAGGGACTGGCCTGGGTTACATAGCAAGGCCCCGTCACAAGAAAATAAAGAAGGGATTCGGTCTCCTAAGAGGCCCCTAGTTAGGGCAACAGTGCTCAGGGTACTGGGTCTCTCAAATTGGCTGTTCTGATGTCTGGCAATCCACTACGCAACCTTCATTCCTTTATTTCATTCTTTTTTTTTTTTTTAACTTGAAACACTTACAAAATTAACCCAAAGGGCTGGAAAGGCTAAGAGCACTTTCTCTTCTTGCAGAGAACCTTGATTCAGTTCCCAGAACCCACACTGTGGCTCACAGCAGTCCAAAACTCCAGTTCTGGGGGATCCAATACCTTCTTCTGACCCCCAAGACCACCACAACCACACACACGCATGCACGCACACACACACACACACACACACACACACACACATGCTAACACTCATTCAAAGAAAATAAATCTTTTGTCGTTTTTCAAGACAGGGTTTCTCTGTGCAGCCCTGGCTGACCAGCAACTCACTCTATAGTCCAGGCTGATTTAGAACTCAAATCCTCCTGCCTCTCAAGTGCTACCTCCTAAGTACTGGGATCATAGGAATGCACCACTACAGCCCAGCTCAGAAAATAAATCTTAAAATTAAAAAGAAAAATCCTAACCCAACACTCCATGAAGTACTGGCAATTTTTAAAATGCTGACATGTTGATTTCAAAAATGAAACATGGCAGAATTGAACTCACATCCCACATTTCCCCAACCCCTTGCTTGCCCCATGCTCTTTCCCTGAGGGAAGGCAATGCCATGAATTTGACAGGAACATTTTTGAATGATAAAATACTTTAACACATTCTGTATGAATGCTATGTGGTTCTTATCCAAATGTTATGTTGCATAGGGCTGGTATCGGCCGTTGCCTGGGTGATCTGTGGAGTGTTGGCTCTTCACAACGGAGCCATTGCTGCCAAAATTCTCCTATATATGACAACTTTGACACACACATGAGAGTTTTTCGAGGTTTTTTTTCTATTGAGGTCTTGAAAGCTGTCTAGGTTTTATAGGCCCCAGACTTTAGATGACTCCCTCCAGGGTAGCCAACACCTGAGCCCCTTATTAGCCAAGAAAGGCAGGAAGATACACAAAGGCGCCCAAATCACACTTCCCCCAGTCGCACTTCCCCAGAAGGCAAGGGCAGGGTCAATCACTTTAAGGTAGGGGAGGGTCTGTGGGATTAGGAGGAACCCCCCTAAGAATGAAGAAGCTTTAGTCACAAGAATCTTTGCAACTCTGCAGCAGCCAGGAGGGATACATATTATGTCCATGGGACCTTCTGTAACATGGAAGCCAGAAGGACCTTGGAGATCTTATGCCTAAATCTTTCATGATATAGAGGCTATATGAAGGCTCAAGAAGGGACTATACCAGATTACACCTCCTCAAGTTCCAGGTTGACAAGGCTATCTGGGTTCCATTTATAGATGGGGTCAGTCACAGAGTAGCACTAACTGCTCTCTATGGGTGATACATGGATAGGTGTGTGTGTGTGTGTGTGTGTGTGTGTGTGTGTGTGTGTGTGGCCTGTGAGAATATAAAGTGTATGACAGCATATATGAATGACTATGACTATATGCACAAGTGTGAACACACTTGTGAGAAAGTGGGTGATTGTGAGCAACGGTGTGTGACTGTATGTATGACTGTGTGTACGAGTGCATGCACATGCATGAGTGCCAGTGTAAACATGTGTGAGTGTGAGCACAATTGTATGAGTGTGTGGGCAAGCATGTCTGAGAATATATGATTTTGAGAGTGACAGCATGGTTGTGTGCACTTAAGTGTGTTACATTATTAGTGTGTGTGCGCGTGCACGGTGGGGGGGGATAGATCTGTGTGACTGTTTTTGTGAGTCCTGTCTCCAAGTAAGGCTGGCACCTTCTGTAAATAAGAACTTTGCCACATACCTCCCATCCCTCTGAGAAAAGGTTCTAACCTTGGCTATTGGAACCACATCCTTATTTTCCTATATTAAGTTCTCCCTCCTGAACTCATTCATAAACACTGTTGCTTGCAGCAGACCATGGGAAAGTGTGGTGGAAAACAGGTTCTCCTGAAGAACCAGAATCTGCTCTTAGCCATTTCCTCTGCAAGGGAAGCTGAAGAAATCCCTGCCGGGTTTGACTTATTGCTTATCTACCTGCTCTGAGCAGATGTTAACTGATCACCCCGGAGAGAAATGAACTTCCCCTCTACCACCCCAAAGTAGTCCTGTTCAAAGTCTTTGGCTAAGACAAAGAAATATAAGCCTGAGTTTCTGTTTCCAAGGATGTGAGAGTGCCAGGTACATAGACTCAAGTAGGAGTTTAAACAGCAACACAGATTTTGCCCCAAGGCCAAGATACTCAAGTTTGCCAAGTTGCTTAGAGCCAGGGCCCCTCTGGCCCTAGTATAGGAATGCTTTTACATGATTTTGTGTAGGAGGTAAATGTTCGGATTGCAGTTGTCTGCGCCATCTCTCAGACACCCTGGCAGAGCAGGCTGTCTGGCCAGGCCACCATTTCTAACCCCTGCGCTTTAACAATTTCCTTTGCTTCAGAGTCCAAAGGACAGCCATTCTCTGTGAAAAGCCACACAATGGATAGATGCTAGGCTGGAAGTTAAGGAACCTGAGTTGATGTCCGTTCTGCCTCACTCCACCTCTGGACCCCTCATTTTAACTTTCTGGACTTTGCTCACTGTTGTTTCTCGTGGCAGGGCCATAGGTACACAAGAAGAAACCACTGAGTCCCACTCATAGGGCCCCACGTCACCGCACACCTTACTCGCTCTCAACAAAGGACCACAGATAGACGGACCCACTCCCATCCGGTGTAAGAATCATTATCAATCAGGATCTCCATTTCCCTGAGTGTCAAATAACCACAGCTGATAGCAACTCCAACCAGCATCAAAGGAAACTGCGTAGATATAGGTTGACCAAACTTAAGACAGAAAAAACACTGGTAGACTGTGATGGCAAGAACTATGAACTTGACAGGCTCTAGAGAAAGGACTGGGGGCATGTGTAAGAGAGATCTAGCCTGGGTTATGTGGGTATTACAATTTCATAGGGTAGAATCGCTGTGTACATAAGGAGAAAATGAGCTAGTCACTATATTGTCCTTCTCTTTTTCCTGTCTTGCAGACGCAATGTGACAGCTGTCTCATGCTCCTGCTGCCATGGTTTCCCCTTCACACACATTCTCTCCACACTTCCCCCTTTACACACAGCCCTCCGAGAGCAAAAAGGGCCACCCTTACTCTTCTTCATCTGCAAACGCAACCTAGCTATAAGTAACTGGAAAGAATGTGTATGGCTTCATGATGCCTCACTGAACCCTCCACTCGGGAGCCCAGATAATCCCTTTCTATCTTCCTGAAGTTTCTTCTGTCAAGGTACTTTGCCACACAGTGGGAAAGGTAACTAAAACAGTGACTGCAAACCAGACCTGAACAGAGGAGAGTGTGGACAGATGCAAGAAATGCACACTCCAAGTCTTCAAGTCAGAAGACATTCACTGAGGGTCAGAGTCAGGATCACTGGAAGTCACATAAAAGCAAGCAGCCACCTGTAAACCCAGCATGGAGCCAAGAATTAACAGCTTGATTCACTAGCGAGCTCCAGGTTCACTGAGAGACCCTTTGCCAATCAACAAAGTAGACATTGATGGAGAAGGGCACCCAGTGTTAACCTTTGGTCTCTACAAGCATGCTCACACATACACACACACACACACACACACACACACACACACACACACACACACACACCAGCACGCGCACACGCACACGCACACGCACACGCACTCTTCAGAGAGGATCTCCTTACATTTTCCCCCTTACTACTTAGGGATGAGTACATGGCATCTTTTGGTGGAAATGCTCTGCCACCAGTAGGAAGGTAACTCAATCTTGCAGACCCATGAAATTAGTCTGAGGCATCTGTCAGATGTACCAGATGGGTGGGTGGGCCTCCAGGCAGCTCTCCAAAAGAGGGCTCTCAAGGGCTAAGGGGCATGTTTCCCTGGGCTGTTTGAGTACCCTTTGACAACGCGGCCCCTCCCCCCACTTTGTTCTGCCTGATTCAGTTTTTCCTATCCAGGATTCTTCTCAGTATTTCAGCTCCATGTCCTTGACCCCACCCCTCCCCCTGTCATTTGCTGTGGGGGTAGGGGTGAGGTGGGGAGCAAGGCTACGGAAAAGGTGAGCCCAGTTTGCAAGCTTCAGATGCCTGGAGGGCTCCATGTGCAAAAGCTCAATACATACTTTCTGAGTGAATAGAGATGAATGAAAAAAAGAGGCAATAATGGAGGAGAAGGGGTGGGGAGCGTGGGAGGTGAGAGGCAAGGCTGAGGGTGCTAATGGAGAGCAGGTTGCTGGTGGGTTGAGAGCAAGGGGCCCACACAGCTCTCAATTAAATGAACTTGGGATTCAGAGGCAAGGCAGAAAGTGAAAGGGTAATCACTGGCAGGCTGAGTCATTGCATGGCACAATCAGAAGCAATTCTGCTTCTCACTGCTCTGGAGAAATCAAAAAAAGCACTCTGCTTGGCAGCCTTTTGTGTGCAGGTCGAAAGCATTCTGCTGCCAGCTGAGCCTTCCTCCATACCGGTGGGCAGCTTGTGTCTCAGCAGCAGCTGATTGACACCTCTTCTCAGGGGTATGGTTGGCACACAATCCTAACCTTCCCCATTTCAAGCATGAAACCGTAGTTACATGCAAAGCTCATGCAAACCCATCCTGCTTGTCTTTGACGTAGCTCCTCTTGCAAAAGCAAGCCAAAAGCATTCTTTCACATACATCATTCTTGGAGCTCTGGGTGACAATGCCTGGCAGTCTTGGCAGTCCTGGCATGGGACAGACAGATGGCCAGGTGGACCAAAGAACATAGATTCTGATCTTAAGAACAGAATTTGTGAGAACACCAAGGAGGGTTGAGCAGCTGGCTAGATACTTTGCCATCTCATATGGACAGACATAAATGGATTCGAGGCCAAGGTCAGGTTGGGAAGGATCTGAAAAACCAGTGATGAACCAGCCATGGATTTGGGGACGGGGTGTGTTGACATACTGTTAGCACCATGACATTCTTGGCTCTGGGCACCAGAGATGGCATTTGGTCCGCATTTGGCCAATCAGATATCCTGAGTCTCCACCTGGGCTGGATATGTCTCAAGCTCTCCGGATCCATGAGGGTCTACAACTATTACAAGTGATCCTGTGGCTCTCTCCAAAAATCTGATTTTTTCCAGTCAGTGCTCCCAGATCCATATGGAGATCATTCCACTGGGTCTACCCATCCCATTCTACCCCAAAAGCCAGATGCAAGGAGCCCATTACTAATGGCATCTCTTGAATACAGAGGCTGTTGGGGTCCTTCCTATGGCATCAGAGAAGCAACCCCTCCCCAACCTGGGCCTGAGGCCCATCTGGCAGGCGGGGTAAGAGGCCTTGGGGTTGGCTGGCACAGAAAGAACTTGTCCCCAGGTTTCAGATGAAATGACAGATGGAGAAAAATTTTTTGTTTTTCTAAGATAAAGGTCTTGCTGGGTGCGGTGGCAAACACCTTTAAGCCCAGCACTTGAGAGGCAGAGGCAGGTTCCAGGCCAGCCAAGGCTACAAAAGTAAGACTATGTCTGGGGGGTGGGTAGGGGGAAGGTCAGGTCTCACGTAACTCAGACTGGCCTTAAATTTCTAGCCTTAAATTTACTATATAGCTAAGGATGACCTGCAATATCTTATCTTCCTCCTTCTAAATCCCATGTGCTGGAATTAGAGGTACTGACCGTCACACCTCCTTTATGAGGTGCTAGGAACTGAATCCAGGGCTTCTAGCAAGCACTAAGCAAGCACTCTACCAGCTTAACTATATCCCCAGCTCTGGAAGACCTTTTAAGCATGGAAATGTTTCAGTGTTCCACACTAAGAAGCCACAGCAAGGTCTGTGACTTGTTTGAGACCATCGGCAAGACAGGAGCACGGCGCCATAAGCCTGCTTTCTGCTTGTGTCTGTCTTTAACTGTGGAAGAAAAGGTGGAGGTAGGGATACCATTTCATGCCGATAGGTACCATTAAAAACCGACTCAGATCAGACTCAAGATGAGATCACGGGCCTAGCCTGCACCCCAGCAACCTGAGACTTCCAATGTCATCATCAGTCGCCAACCCTGGAGAAGGCCAGGTAGAAATTTGTAACTTGTAACAAGAGATGAAACAGGAATTGCCACCTACAAGATCCTGAGGAGAGCTCTCTCTCTCTCTACCTTGAGCAGCGAGGAAGGAAAACTCCAATGGGTGGGCAGGCATGGGAGAAAGATGGGGGTGATGAAGCAAGCAGCAGATGAGAACTGCCTTAAAAACCTGTTTCTTCCTGCTTTGCCCCCCCCCCCCATCCCTACCCTATGCTGGCTCCTTCTTCTTACCTATAATGGTGTGTTTGTGTGTGTGTGTGTGTGTGTGTGTGTGTGTGTGTGTGTGTGTGTGTTGGTACGTGCATGACTGTTGTGGTTGTGTGGTGAGTGGGTATGAGATTTTGTGTGGTATGTTTGTCATGTGTGTTTATGTTGTGTTGTGCCAGGTGGGAGTGTGTGGGTGTCCTGGAGTGGGGAACACAAGAGAGACTACAAAATGGTGGACGGCAGAGAGCTTAGCTCAGTCTCCCAGCCCTGGTTCCATGAGGCCTCTAAGTAGCAGGTGCACAAGAGTGTATTATATTGTGTTCTCCGCAGCAAGGGTCATCCCTGGAATCTCTATCTGTCTTGAGTTAAAAGCCTCTCTTCATTATCATCTGATGTGCCTGGCAGGGGAATGTGATTTCTATGTCACCTGTGTCCCACCTTCTCCCCTCACCCTTCTTCCAGGACTCAACCCTGCCAGAACCAGAGCTTCAACAAATGTCCTGAGACCCCTCTGAGCATGTGGTCCTAGAGCCAGCTGCTCCACAGTAGCCAGCGGGACAATGAAACCGCAAACATCTTTAGAAGGCTAGGGTAGTATCAACGGGCGGCTGCCGCCCAGCTGTCATTCTTATTCTGTCCCCTCAGGACTTGTGAAGCTTCTGAGGAAGCTTGTGGAGATCAGGGACATGAGTGTCACCAGAGCTACATCCCAGGACCTCTTCACACGCCCGGCCCCAGTGATGCTATCCCAGCATCTCATCACAGCCTCTCAGTTACTCTACATGTTCGTCTGTCTGCAGGGACGAACTTCCCTACCCACTGAGGCTCATGATCAGGCAGGTGCAGGGAATGTGGAGAAGAGCCTTCCCCTCCCCATCGCCTTGCTTGGCTGTGTCTGAAGGAAAGCAATGCCAGTGCTGTGTGAAATCAAATCCCAGATCATAAGCCTCCATGGGCTGGGGGCTGGTAAGGTTGGACTGATGCACAGAGCCTACTTTAAGACTGCTCAGGGCTGAGGCCTCCGACACTCAGTGGCACTGCAGACCCACTGTTCTGGTATTTCTTTTTGCACCTCTATCATTTTATTGATTACAGCCTCACCAGCTCCTTGGGAGTAAGCATCTTGTCTTGTTTCTCTCAGGAAATCAGGGAAGTGTGTGCTTCGGAGTTGGATGTCTCTTTTACATTTTATCTGAATAGTTAACTCCATCAAGACAACAGACAGAAGCTGGGATGCAAAGTTCACCTTACCATGTATGTCATGGGTCAGCCATGCTTCTTCCCAGAAGGTTCAGTCATGGGTCCAGATGGCAGAGCAAGTTTGGTATCACCATTTTTACATAGACAGGGATTATGCAGCAGAGGCTGGCCTGATCTTTCTAGATAGTTGAGAATGCCCTTGAACTTCTGATATGCTTGTTCCTACCTCCAGAGTGCTGGGATTATAGAAGTATGCCTCTGTGCCTGGGTTATGGAATACTGGAGATCAAATCGAGGACTTCAAGAATTCTAGGCAAGTATTCCATCAACTGAGCTGCATCCTCAGACCCAGATATTTGACATTCTGTCCACTACAAGAACTTGGGAGGCAACCAGGAAGTTCAATGCCACAGCTAACCCAACAGAAGCTCATGTGCTTTCATGCTTGGTCCTTATGTCATCTGGTTCTACAGTGACCTTGGACAGGCATTACTCACAGCATTAG
>CAJQZJ010033979.1:1758967-1796078 GCA_907164525.1 Lophiomys imhausi | reverse complement strand
CATCTGGTTCTACAGTGACCTTGGACAGGCATTACTCACAGCATTAGAGACAGGGTTTCTTGAGGCCATAGCTTTAAAAGCTGATTCTTGAACTCAAGACTTCTGGCTCACAGGCCACAGCTCATGTTTCCTGAACACACCCTTCTTCTGGGGCAGCCAAGGCACGAGCAGGGATGGGCCTTGCAATGATGTACTTGATAGGGCAGGCATTGCTGACTTCCACCTTCTAGAACCTGTATCATAGTAGCTTTTACAGATGTACCCTGGGAGAAATTAGCTGCCAGGAATGCCGTACATTGTCACATCATTCCAAGTATTTGTTAGGCACCTAGTGTGTAGTCACCATCAGGGTCCTGTCACTATAGTTGTGAGCAGCACCGATTCCTCCTTCACAGACAGACAAAGTTACATGAGAAAATGGTAGGGCCATTTGGCTTCAAGCTCCTATACAAGAACATCTAGCTCATCTCCCATTATCCAAGCTATACTGGATAACTCCATAGAATAAGGAGTCAGTGGCAGTATCTGGATGGCACTGGACATCCAGAGTCACCTCTGACTGCATGTTGAGAAACCCTTTCGTGTTAACAAACTTTTGTGGTCACTGTTTCCCACACTCAGTTATATATCCTCCTATGATACTGCAATCCACACTTTAAGACTCTGGGTCCCCTGGTGTCACCACCTTCCCTCTTTCTTCCCACTCCATCTTCTGTGACTTCTCTGCAAGCCTTTCCTTTTCTTCCTCTGACCCTCCCAGGCTTCTCTGCTCTGCTCTCTTGTACCTAAGTCCTAGGATTGTTCAGACAGCACAGGGAAGCCAATCATCTATTCGAAAGCCACCCATCCTCTCTCTGCTCCTTTTTTTCTCTTTTTTTAATTTGAGATAAGACTTTGGTGTGTAGCCCCAACTAACCTTGAACTCCTAATCCTCTAGCCTGAGCCTCCTGTGTGCTGGGACGATAAGGCATGTAACCAGCATGTCCAGCTCTCTATGCTCCTTTTTATAAGAGCATCCAGTGAACAGCCCAGTGAAGCTTCTCTTGCCTTTTATCTTCTCTGGTAAGAGTATAAGACAATTTTATCTAATACTGTATTCCCAAACTCTAGCATAGTTCCTGACACAGGACTTAGTATTAAGTATTTAGAAATAGGATTCAATTTAATTCTATTTATTTATTTCGGTTTTTCAAGACAGGGTTTCTCTGTATAACAGTACTGGCTATCCTGGAACTCTATGTGTACAACAGGCTGGCCTTGAACTCACAGAGATCCACATGCCTCTTCCTGCTGTGTGCTGGGATTAAAGGCATGTGCTACCATGCCCAACTAGGATTTTATTTTTTATGCCACATGGATTCCATGAACCAGGATTTCTCTGTATAATAGTCCTGGCTGTCCTGGAACTTACTTTGTAGACTCAGCTGGCCTCGAACACACCACACAGAGATCCACCTTCCTCTGCCTCCCAAGTGATGGAATTAAAGATGTAGGTCACCATGCCTAGCTTACAATGTTTTCATTTTTAAAAAAGGGGGGGAGGCCCAATGCACACTTTTGATTCCAGCTATCAGGTGGCAGAGGCAGGTGGATCTCTGTGAGTTCAAGGGCAGCCTGGTCTACTGAGTTCCAGGACAACAGGGCTATGCAGAGGGACCCTATCTCAAAACAAAACAAAACACCACATCAAATGTTTTCATCTTTAACCCCCAGCCTAGGGGAGTCCTTGGAATGTATTAAGTGGCCCTAGCACAGATGTGACAAACCTAGACTCAGCATGCACTAGATAAGTTCACCAGTTACTTTCATGTCGCATGACAAACAGTTGACAAAACTCGATTTGTCTCGTTTGACTCATTAAAAGATGCAACGGCTTAGTTATGATAAAGATGTCTCCAATACTGGATGTCAGAACTGAGTGCAAGAATATGAGGCAAGTATTTATTCGTTTTAATGGGACAAACCATGAGAAGTACAGTCTAAGGACTGAACTTTCCCCGTGGATCTAAAGTCACCCCAGGGCACAATCTATCCTCAAAGCACCCTCTTCTTTTGCTTCCACCACAGAGCCAGAGCCTGAAACAGAGTTTGTCAGCATCCTGGCATCATCCCAGAGTGCTGTCCATGCCTACTGCCAACTCTGACTTGATGCAATCTGGAAATTCTGGTAGTGGAGAAGAGTTAGGAGAAGACAATGAAAGCAGACAGGCTAGCCAACTAAAAGTACTGGCGGCTGCTGTACTCACCAGTTCACCATTGAGCATAGTGGCTGGCACACAGTTGGAGCTCAACAGATGCTCATTGAGTAAAACAGATGAAACCTTCCACTTTGTAGCAGCTAAAAGTTACATTTGTAAAACACCAAACCAATGCCTTCCAGCTGGAAACCCTGGCAACTTCTCTGAAATCACTACCTTAATTTCCATGTCCGAAATCAACACTCTCTCATGACCTTATAGGCATAAGTTTATTGTGTAATTCAAATGCTGATATCTGTAACCCCTCACCCCATATCTGGTTGCAGAATCCTTGTTCTGAGAATCTCATCTCAATAACTGTTCTCTAATTGTCCCCTGATAAGCCAATAAATCAATTTACAGCAAATCACTAAGCAGGGGAGAGAATAGGGCTGGACTTCCTGCCTGCCAGGGGAGGAGGAATTAGAGAAGGAAGTAGGAGATTCAGTGGAAACATGAGAAAAAATTTCAGCTGGAGCAAAGAGAGGACTAAAAATCAAGTATCTTAGGGAGTTTGACGAAGAGGGGTCACAGTAACATTAGAGGGTTAAAAACAGACTTAAACTGCTCAGTTTTATGCTGTAAACAGCTTTATTATCATATCAGGGAACAACTGAGTAGTGTCTACACAACAGTGAGAAAGGAGATTCTCAGAATAAGAATTACAACCAAAACCCTCCACAACCTAAGTTACACTTTGGGTCTGAAATCCATGCTGTCTCATGCTCGGGAGTTTAAACACTTGATTCCCTAACTACTGGTGCTGCTTTTGAAGACTATGGAAACTTTAGGATGTGAGGCCTGGCTGATGATGTTAGCCACTAAAAGTGGGACTTTGGGGGATCCTCACGCTTAATATTGATTGACAGGATCTAGAATCACCCAGGAGACAAACCTCTAGGCATGTCTGTGAAGGATATTTCCAGAGAATTTTTATCTGAGAAGTGAAGATCTATCATGAATATAGGTGACACAATTCCCTGGGTGACTGTAATTCAGTACTGCAATTTTATTTCACTGCACTAAAAAGGCAACTGAGCACCAGCCTTCATTACTCTCTGCTTCTGACTGAGGACACAAGGTTCCCAGCTGCCTCAAGCCTCTGCCACCATGGCCAACTGTACCCTTAAACTATAAGCCGAAATAAACCTTTGTTTCCTTTGTAAAGGAGTGATTTTACATCTGTCAGGTATTGTATTGCCCAGCAGGAAGAGTCACCAATCCATGGATTATACCAGCCTCCATTTCTGGTCTAATATTCTACCTAATCCATCAGTATAAGGGGCTGCACCCTCAAGATGTTGGCACTGCATATGGAGCCACTCAAGCTGACATGACTTCTCAGCCATGATGGACTGTTCCCTCTGAAACCAAAGTAATGTTCTATTAAGTTGGTCTGTCAGGTACTTTCTCACAGAGTATCATCTTAGTACCTGATTCTTTCCAGTTCTGTTCAGATCTTCATCTACCATCAATTCCTCCTCCTGATAATACTCAACACGCACCACCTTCATGACCTTGCTAAAGCTGTTGGCTCATCTAGAATCTCTTCCACAACTTGGCCCCAGGGCCAGCATCTTATCCAACTGAAAGCCTAGTTTCCAGGCCTCTGTCAACACCAGCCTACCATGTTCCACCCTGCTGACCCTGGAAACCTCCCTGCATTTATTTATCTTGCTATTTTGTCTGATATTTCTCATTAAAACAATCATTTCTAAAGTGACTTTTTTTTTTTTTAATCCACGTCACCTTTCACAAACCTTTGGGATCCTTTTAGATTTACTCTAATTTACTCATCTTCATATACCCAGCTAAACTATCTATGAAAAGGTGGGGGTGGAGATGTGGAGGAAGGGAAGGCAGGAGCCCTGTCAGAGAGGCTCAAAGAGGTTGGTCAAGGACATGCCAGTGGGTTGCTGTTAAGAAAATAAAAAATGCCAGATACTCAGCTATTGTCCTCGGAAACTGAATATTCTTTTCCTAATGCGGATACTAACTGAGAAGTAGAAGTCTCACTACACAGGAGATGAAAGAACCCTTACAACATTCTCCTGGGGTGGAAAGACTGAAGTTCCCTTAGGCACTGTCTCCCTAACATGGTCTCCCTAGACATGGTCACACCTTCCTCCTGTTTTCAGTTCTTTCTTTGGAAGAATAGCCCTGACCTCAAAACAATCCCATAATAATAAAGGTCCGAGGACTTCTTCCTGCTTCCATCTGCTCAGTCATCTTGGTAATTGGAGGGACTTTAGTTCCCCTGGCAGCCTGGTTCTGTCAGGAAGAAAAGTCCCCTCTGATTTTCTGGTTAGTGTTCCTGCTGGCTCCTTCCTCAGGAGTTCGATTGTCATTCAGGCCTCATGAAAGACCATCTTACAACTGTTCATTCACTGTAGTTCATTGTCTCTACCCATTCACCCTCATTAATGGGGATAATTCCTCCAGCAGCCACACACTCAGGGGCATGTGCACATGTGTTGAGACCCCCATGTCCCCATTAGCACTGAGGATATCTGAAATAAAAGGCAGTGTCCCCTGAAGGCAAAACCACTCCCCTCTCTAATGGATGAGGAGTCTGTTGCACTCATGTTATTGCAAGAAATTGCAATAGGAGAACAAGTGGCTGCTGGGAACTGAGGAGGAGGGGCAGGTCAATTCTGGCAGCCACCTTCTTTAAAACACTGTTAGGGACTTGGGTCTGAATATTGAAGCAGGCTACCTTCCTTCCTTAACCAGCCCATTTTGGAGGCACGGTTCACCTTTAACTTGCCATGCATGGCTCTCTCTCTCTCACACTTCCTAGACTCACCTTCCATTTTCTTCCTACATTGAATCCTGCTTCCTTCAACCAGCAGCTCTGCTCTTTGACATGTTTTATTTTGTGGGCTGATGCTGGAACTCAGGACCTCATGAATGCCAGGTAAATGCTCTATCATTAAGCTAGCTCCCCAGTTCTTTGTAACACTTTTTAAGATGATGATTGATGGATGATTATTAGGACTATAGGAAGCAAAACAAAATTAAGACCATGAATTAGGAAATAAGAGAAAAATAGCCAAAGAAGGACCATGTTACCGATCTACCACTGGACAACTGAAGGATGCCTGCTGGCCACCACCCCAGCACAATTATGTATGGTACCTAATACTTGTTTTACTTGTTATAGTGGCTAATCTTCATTGTTAACTTGATAAGTTTAGAATTACATAGGAGTTGTGATGTGGGAAGATATAACACTTTTATCACTATTTTAGAGTATGTGTTTTCTACTCAGAAAAAAAAAGAGGCTCACTGTAAACAGTATATAACAGCCTCATACATGTCTGATTGCAAGAAGTCATGTGGAATGACTGACCTGTACTGTTGGGTTTTTATAAATCATTCTGTGAAGAACTCACCTATAGACAAATGTCTTGAATATGTCCCCACCAAGAGACAATGCCTGACTATAGTTTTGTAAAAAGATTCCTGCGTGTACAGGAAGTTTATAACATACCCACATGCTATTTGTACTCACATGCAGAGGAGGCCTGGCTAGGGCAAGTAGAATGGCCACAGAAGCTGAAGCTAGAAGTATAGTGGGCATTCAGGGCTAGGTGAGATAACCAGGATAGTGTGAAGAAGATGCTGAGAGTCTGGTGGCATGGCTAGAGCAAGGCAGGAAAGATCTAGGCTCTGAAGGCTCCAAGCCCAGGCCACAGAGGAGAAGCTGCCTTGCCCTAGCCAGGCCTCCTCTGCATGTGCACAGGGCACACTGAGTCTGCAGGTTGTACTCTTTTAAGAACTGGAACCACTGGGAACCTTCTAAGTCAGCACTTGCTTCTCCAGAACAAAACTAAAGGAACACTATCAGCCCTGGGCCTCTACATGGACTTGTTCGAAGAAGCCCCTCAAATTTCAGACTTTCCAGATACTCAAATCTCTTCCTCTCCTTCCTACTTCCTCTCTTTAAAGCAAGAATTCTACCACTCAATTAAATCCCCTGACATTGTTTTTTGAGAACTTGCTGTGTAGTTTAGGCTGGTCTTGAACTCACAACCCCCCTCCCCTCAGTCTCTCAAATGTGGGGATTAGAGATGTATGTTGCCACCTCAAGCTTTAAGTCCATGTCATAAAGTGGTATATTTGTATGGAACCTCTTCACAATGTCTCCTGTGTTTTAAATCATGTCTGCATTAATTGTAACACCCACCACAATGTAAATGTTATGTGAGTAGTTGTTATAGAGTATTGCCCAGGGAATCATGATTTTTTTTTTAAGTGCATACATGCTCAGTACAGAAACAACTGTTTTTTCCTACATATTTCTGATCCAAGATCTTGGTCAAATCCACAGATGTAGAACCTGCATATAGAAAGGGTGAACTGTTTCTGATAGCTGAGTAGTATTCCATTGTGTAAATGTACCACAGTTTTGTTTTGTTTTATCCATTCTTCGGTTGAAGGACATCTGGGTTGTTTCCAGTTTCTAGCTACTACAAATAAAGCTGCTACAAACACAGTTGAGAACATGTCCTTGTGGATTGGTGAGGAATCTTTTGGATATATGCCCAGGAGTGGTATGGCTGGGTCTTGAGGTAGAGCTATTGCAAGATTTCTAAGATATCGCCAGACTGATTTCCATAGTGGTTGTACAAGTTTGCACTCCCACCAGCAATGTGAGAGTGTTCCCCTTTCTCTGCAGCCTCACCAGCATGTGCTGTCTTTTGAGTTTTTGATCTTAGTCATTCTGACAGGAGTGAGATGGAATCTCATAGTCGTCTTGAGTTGTATTTCTCTGATGATTAAGGATGTTGAGCATTTCTTCATGTGTCTCTTGGCCATTTTAGATTCCTCTTTTGTAAATTCTCAGTTTAGATCTGTTCTCCATTTTTTTAATTGGGTTCTTAGTTTGCTGGTGTTTAATTTCTTGAGTTCTTTATAGATTTTGGATATGAGCCCTCTGCCAGATGTGGTGTTGATGAAGATCTTTCCCCAATCTGTAGGCTGCTATTTTGTTTTAATGACAGTGTCCCTTGCCTTCATGAGGTCCCATTTATTGATTGTCAGTCTTAGGGCCTGAGCTATTGGTGTTCTATTCAGGAAGTTGTCACCTATGCCAATGAGTTCTGAATACTACTCAGCTATCAGAAACAAGGAAATCATGCAATTTGCAACCAAATGGATGGAACTAGAAAAGCTCATCATGAGTGAGCTAACTCAGACTCAGAAAGATACACATAGCATATAATCACTTATAACTGGATTTTAGCCATTATAGTATAGGATAACCATCCTACAATCAATAGACTCAAAAGAGCAGGAACAGGGACTTGGTTACCTGTTAGTGGGACACTCCACCCTAGTGGAACTGCCATGTATGCCTCCTGTGCAAGAGGAAGCTCTTAGACCTCATGTGACTAATGAACTGAACAGGAAATCTAAGGGGCTCAACTTCTTTCTTTTGTGTGTGTGCAGTTTGCGTGTGTGTGTGTGTGTGTGTGTGTGTGTGTGTGTGTGTGTACACATGTGCATGAGTGAACATGGAAGGCAAAGGTCAACCTAGGGTGTCATTCCTCAGGCGCTGTTATTTTTTTCTTTCTTTTTCATAATGTTTCACCAATTAGACCAGGCTAGGTGATTAATGAGCTTCAGACATCCACCTGTCTCTACCTCCCAGTGCTGGGATTACAAGCACATGCCACTATGACAGGCTTTTTCTTTCTTCTTTTTTTTTTTTTTTATAAACATAAGTGTTAGAGATTGAACACAGTTTCTCGTGCTGGAGTGGCAAGCCCTTTACTCTTCTCTTTCTTAATTTTTTAAAAAGCATTATTGTCAGCATGTAATGCATGGGTATGGGTGTACACAAGCCAGCCGCAGCACATGTGTAGAAGTCAGAGGACAGCTTTATGGAGTCGGTTTTCTCCATCCACTTTTCTATGGACTACTGGGATAGAACTCACAGCATCAGTCTTCATGGCGAGGGCTTTTACCCACCAAACCATCTCACTAGCCCTCAACCTGTCTTTGTTGATGGTGGAACAGAAATGACAGTGGGCTAGACATCAGGTGACCAGGCTTACTCTGTAACATTGTCACTAAGTAAATGGCCTTGACTGAGTCCATTCTCTCTAGGAATCCCTTTGCCATCCTCTCTCTGGAAGGCTGCCAACTGCTCCCTAACGTGCAGTGAGCAGATTTATGGAGCTCAGTGACTCAACCCACTCTGAGGAGGAAGGAAGGGCTCTTGAGCACTCACCCACCACCAAGAACAGTCTCCCACTGAGGGTGCAAGGCCATGCCAGATCCACTTGAAAGGGAGTTGGCAGATGAGAGTGGCTGAGTTGACAGAATGAGCCCAGACCAAGGCCATGGCCAGCCATGTCAGCATTCAGAGCTCAGGGTCCCTCCTAAACACTCATGAGAGTGGGGCCCATGGCAGCTGAGAGAGGGTCCAGCAGAGCAGCTGAAGGGGAAAGAACTTATTGCTTTGGTTTTAATCACAAGATTAGCTGAGGAAAAATTTTTTTAAAACATACTTTGTTTTTCTTTTTTCCTTTTTTGTTTTAATGGAGAATTGAGAACCAAGAACTCCAAAGATGTGTTCTGCAGATGTGTATGTGTGTCGTATACTGACTGGATCCCGGACACCTAGTCACATTTAAAGGTCTCCTCTGCGTGTGTTACAACCGCTTCTCATTCCCTACTTCAAGACCTATACAATCTTCTGCTCAATGTGTAGTGACAGCCTAGATGATGGCCTGCCTGCTGCCCTGCCTCCAACTTTCTGCACAAAGGTCATTCCAAGAGTGGATTTCAACATTCACCCACTATCACCTGATAACCTCCATGGCTCATCTCATCAAGACCCAGCTACTACCTGATAGTCTCAGAAAGCTCCTCCATAAAATCATGAACCAATATAGCCTCCATCTTCCTTCCTCCATCTCATGAGTCAGCAGTCAGCATTACAGGTGTGAGCTAGGATACAGGGCTTTAAAAGTGATGTGTGAAAATTATAGTATCACTTACTTCCTTGTATGAGACCTAATTGGTTAAGCCTCTGAATGCTCTGAAAGTGGTCTAACATTCTTACCTGGTGACCCCATAAGCACACAGTGAGGATCAATGACACCGTAAATGTCAAAGGACTTTCCACATTGTAAAGGGCAGCACCAGTACCCAAGTTCATTTTTGTATCTAAAGCCTCCCTCAATGTCCATTTGAGAGGATCTGCATATTGTTCCCCTTCATGAGGATCCTTCTTTATTTAGTGGCCAGGTAAATCCTGTGCACAATCTCACCCACTCACCACACCACATTTTTAGTCCTCACTACCAAATCCATATCAGTAAAGACTAAAGCTGGAGGGTGTAGGTTACCAGACATCATGACTTAGGAAGTAAAGGTAATCAACATCTACAGCTGTGCCTGTGATGCCAGGAACTTAGTAGAGGCAGAGGGAGCAAGAGTTTAAAGCTATCTTCAGCTGCAGAGTGAACTTAGGTCAGCCTGGAAGACATGAGACCCTTTCTCAAAAAAATAAAAAAATAAAATAAAAAAAGAGCTAGGCAGAGGACACTTGATCTATGACAGAGGTGACACTACCCAGCAATGAGAAAATAACTGCTGCTGAGTCAGCTGGTATCCGTTTGGAAAAATATTCTATCTATCGTCTTTCTATCTATATTCTTCTTATTCTTATTGGTTTGGGTGTTCACGAGACAGAGTCTCATACAGCAGAGGCTGGCCTCAAACTTGCTCTGCAGTTAAGTTGACCTTGAACCCCCGGTTTCCTGCCTCTGCCTTCCATGTGTTGGGATTACAGGTGGTCACTAAATACATCAAAACACAAAATAAAGCTAAACTCAGGATCTTATTTAGGCCCGGCTGGCCTCAGTGCTGCATGGGATCAAAACCAAGGCTTTGTGCATGTTAGGTAACCAGGCTACCAACTATATCCTCAGCCCAAGAAATTCATCATGACTCCTACTTGACACTACACAACACACACACACACACACACACACACCCACACACACATATATATAATACCTAACATATATGCATTATATATTATTATATAGAATATACATTTGTTATATAAAATTATCTTTGTGTGTGTGTGTGTGTGTGTGTATAAAATCAATCCCAGGTAGATTATAGACATAAATACAGAATATAAAACACTAAAGCTTCTAGAAAAGATAGAGGTTATTTTCTTGGTTTTTTTTTTTTTTCTTTCAAATACCTCTTGGGGCTAGAGAGATGGCTCAGCGGTTACGAGAACTGACTGCTCTTCCTGAGGACCCGGGTTCAATTCCCAGCATCCACATGGCAGCTCACAATTGCCAGGAACACCAAGATCTGACACCTTCACACAGACACACATGAAGGCAAAACACTAGTGCACATAAAATAAAAAATAAATTATTTTAAAAAATACCTCCCAGACAGGGCATAAAATATACTATGAAGGAAAAAAATATTGTTAAGTAAAATTTTTTCTTTGTCAAGGAGCTCCATTAAGAGTAAAATGACGGGGCTGGAGAGGTGGCTCAGAGGTTAAGAGCACTCACTGGCTGTTCTTCCCAAGGTCCTGAGTTCAATTCCCAGCAACCACATGGTGGCTCACAGCCATCTACATTGAGATCTGCCAGGGCATATATGTAGAGCAAATACTGTATACATAATAAATTAATGTTTAAAAAAAAAGAGTAAAATGACAAAACTCTGAGTGAAAGACATTAAAAAAACACATATTTAGTAAAGAACTTGTCAAAATACCCAAAAAAAAAAAACAAGCTCATGAATTCCCAGGTAAAGACAGAAGTTCAAAAATTCATGAAGTATTTAGTAAACTATGATATACAGATGACTAAGAAATATGTTCATTATGATCAGTTATCTGGAAAATACAACCTATGGTTATAAGTAATGACCTCTAGATAACCTCTAGAATGGCAAAATGGAAAAAGCCTGATGATACCAAATGTGGGAGAGGATAAGGACTGTGTGAAACTCACCCACCGTTGGCAACAGTATGCATATGCTGGGGCACCCTTCAACATGCTGCCAGGATGTCTACTCAAGCTGAACACATGACCCAGTAGTTCCCCTCCTCCATAAACTGGGAGAGGTGGTCACATGCTTAGTAAGAGTTCTAGCAGCATTGTGCTCAGAGTCCCCAAGTGGAAAAGTCTGATAGCTTCAGTAATTGTTACTAGAAGATGGGTCCATTCACAGAGCAGACAGTAAGGAGAATAACAGAGTGGCTCCTATGTACAGTGGCATGGGCCACCTACAAAGAGTGCATGGTATGATTCTGCTGATATGAGAGATAACAGTCTCTGTTTCCTATCTGTAACCTGGAACTAAATGCCCCTCCCTGCTGGGTAGATGGCTTTTAAAATATTGAGGCCAAACTCATTTGTGAAGGGACCAGGGTACAATTAAAAATTTGATTTATGGCATTAAAACAAAACAACAACAAAAAAAAACCCCATGGGACTTGGTGACTCAAGACATTAGAGGGATTGCTGAGTTCATGTTTCTCATATTTTCTATATTTCATATATTTCAAGTTCTTCACATATTTTTCTCCAGATTCATAGGTTCATAGGGCCCTGGGCTCTTTTCCCATCTTTTCATGATCAAGAGAATTTGAGAACATCTTCATTTGGATCCTTCAGGGACTAGACTAAAATAAAGATTAGTATCAGAAGTACATTAGTGTAACAGATTAGTGTTAGGAAGAATACTTAGTGCCCAGCAACTACTGATCTAGCAAATAGATTATAAACTCCCTGAGGACAGGCTGTCTGTCCAGTCCATAATAGCATCTCCAGGGCTACCTTCCAAGGAATTTCCAGAAGCCCTTTCAAGTGTAGGGAGGGAGTAGCCCTAGTCCCTCTCACTTTGATACAGAGAATGGACCCTGAGGGTTTACGTTGAAACCATCCCCTATTTCCTTCTGCTTGCTTTGCCTTGATTCTCAGCCTGGTAATAGCAACCCAATGCCAGATGTGGATAAAATCAGACTCATCCATCTTTTGCCAGAGGCACTTCTGTTGAGTCCCACCCTAACATCCTCTTGACCACACAGCAAGCCTTCACACTACAGCCCTAATATCCCCCGCCCCAGCCTTTTAGAAAGCTTAGATAGAGGTACTTGCAAAGTGTCCTTTTCTCCTGGGTTTTGGGGTGGGAGGGAGGAGAACAGAGGGGACCCAAGGTACCTCCTCACCTCTATGACACAGACCAGGAAGAGTGAAAAGTAGATTGTTTGCAGGGGCAGGAGACGGGGAGGAAGTCAAGTGCACATTTGTTTGGGGGATTGAGGCCAGGTCATCATCATTCATGCTGGGTAAGTGGCCTATCCCTGGGTTACATCCCCAGCCCTGAGGTAGTGGTTGTAGTGATGGTGAGTGTGTGTGTGTGTCAATGTGTGTACACATGTGGAAGCCAGAGGACAAAATCAGGTCATCTCCATATTGGGATTATTTATGTTTATATCACCTATCTGAACTTGGGGTTGTACCTTGAACTCATGCTTGCATCACAAGTACTTTATCAAGAGATATACTTGTATCACACCCTTTTTGTGTATTTTTAAAATTTTATTTTGACTTAGACTGGTCATGAATTTACTATGCAGCTCAGGAATGCCTTGGTTTCCCAAGAAGGTGGAATGACAGGCTTGGCTCGGGATGCTGGATCACTCACTGGGTCTGGTACATTCAGTAAGAGAAGCCTGCAATCAGAATATTGTGATGCCAGACACCTCCAGGAGATACCTTACTGTCACTCGGGGTTGAATGGGACTTGTCTGCCAAGTCTCAGATTGAGAAAGCCCTTCTCAACAAGAAGACTGAGCAGGCAGGTGGCTGGTCAAAGGAGGGTTCCCTTACTCTGTCCTCATAGATTTCCTAGTCCAGCAGCCCGGGAAGCACAGGTCTGGGCAAGGCCAGAAGATCAGCACTACAATTAAACCAGCTCTGAAACTGGAAGGTACCAGGAGATCCTTGCCCGCCTCCGGGTCACTCTTCCTGGAGCTTGCAGTGGCTGGCCAAAAAGCAGGGAAGGAAAAGGAGGACAATGGGCTTGCTGCTATCTCTTCATGTTTCCTGTGCTGGGATACATTTTTCTGGGGCCTTTCTGGGTGGATAGGTCTTAATCAGAGACCTCAAGGCCTCAAAGACCATGGTTTTGACCTCTGGCAGGCATCCCAAAAGAGAATAAGATACAATTCCAGGCTGCCTTATGTTTCCTTAACAAGTTCCCTATCTCTCCTCAGCTTGGGAATCTCTGAAGCAAGGTCAAGTGGGAGTTTAATACTCATTTCTGGGACTATGCACAGGACAGTCTTTGAACTCTGCCCACAGATGGGTGGTTCCCATCACTGAATAATTTGTAATTTAAGCAGGAGGGATGAGACTGCCTGGAGGGAAGTGCCTGAGTCTTTCTCATAGGGTTTCTAAGCAGCTTAGGAGCTATCTTCCTCACACCTAGTTCTAGAATCAAAAGTTCTACAGACTAGACTGTGCAAACAGCCTCGGCATCCCTCTTCTATACTTCCCACCAGCTAAAAAAGCTCCGTGTGGGTGAGACGCTATTCTGTGCCTGGTGGATACTAACATATTAGGGAGCTATTGTTGTACTTTGGCAATGCAGGTTCTAACATCAGATCTTTAGATTGGACACTTTAATAGCTGTATACCTCCAAGGGAGTCACCTCAACACACAGCTACACCTTTAACAGGGAAAGCTTCCTCCAATGTGTATGTGGAGCTGGGCTAGAGGGGGTGGATAAGGAGGCAAAGGAAAGCAATCCAGAGCCCTCCTGGAAGGTGCATTAAACTCCAGCCTACACATTTCCTGTGGGAGCATTTGGATGTTTCCTTGGTAGGAAAATGTGTCCCTAATAGAAGCAGCTTCCCCTAAGCCCACTCAGTCTGCCCCCATCCCACCTTGTCTAAAGCTATTTAGGCAGAGAAGCTTTTCATCTTCCCATGCAGGATTCAACCCTACCATGCCTTGCATTCTCTTGGGGACACTCAGCCAGACCTGGGCCATATCATATCTAAAGAACCCCCATAAGGTGAACACACATAGAAGTTCCCTCTTACTTGTTTTCATTCCTGTTCTTAGGTGCCAACATAATTCTGCAATTAGCCAGGTGGGAAAGCCACTGACTTTGAAGCAGGAGGCAGGAAGAGAAAAAAAAAAAGGAGGGGAGTAAACAAACCTCTTTCCAGACAATGGTCAGCTGGATGAAGAATTTCCTACCCTGAATCTGTTCACATCCTGATTGAGATGGAGTACTGGGGTGTGAGGAAGCCCAGCTCTATCCTCCAACTACCACCTCTCCTGGGAATTCTGCACTAGCTATTCTGAGCAAGAGATGGATTTTCAGTGCTGACTTCAAGACAATGATGGCGGCTCATTATCGGCATCCTTTCACGGGTAGTCTGCAGGTAGTCTGCACATTTAAATTTAGTCAAGTGGACAAGTGAGGTGGAGATCATGGGGACAAAGGTGGAAATCATTCCTTGCCATAGTTTTCAGCTGCCACTGACTCAGGTCATCAGGGTCACACAGGTCACCACAATAAACTGATAAAATATTGCTGCATCCTAAAGGTGTCCCTCCCTGACCTCTATGAAGACCTCGAGACCCTCTGTCACACACAGGGAACTCAATTTTAAGCATTTTGCTTCCTTTGAAACTAATGGGGAGAAGGGGAATGCACTAACAGAACAGGGTTAACACATGTGTCACAGGACCCCACTGATTCATGCGATCCCCACAGCGATTCTCTAGGAGAATCAATACATTTTGCAAATACAACACTGGGGTTCAGTGAGGCCAAGCGACTTGCCCACGAGCACACGGCAATAGGCACCGCTAGGTTCTGAAGCCCCATGTCTCAGCTCCATTCCTCTTGCTGTGCTAAAATACACTGACACAATTCAATTTAGGGGCTTACAATTCCAGGTTATAGTCCATCAGTGAAGGAGTGTCAAGGTTGGACCCCAGACCAGCGGTTCATGTTCACAGTCAAAGGCAGAGAGAAAATGGACATAGCCTTGCCTACTGCCGAGATCTCTTCCCCTGCTCATCTCCAATTCAGGATCCAAAGCCAGGTGCCATATATACTTTTATTTTTTTATCAAACAATTTTTAATTAAAATATAATAACATCACTTTAATCTTTCTAATCCCTCCCATGTCCCTCCTCACTCTTTCTCAAATTGGTGGCCTCTTTTTCTCTGGTTATTATTCTTACATATATATCACTTCCAGTCTGAGTCTCCCCCATATTATAATCATTAACATAGTGATCAAGACAGTCCCTCACAGACATGCCCACAAGCCAGCATGATCTAGATAATCCTTCACTGAGACTCCCTTTCCAGGTGATTAGAGATTGTGTCAAGTTTGACAATTAAAGCTAAATATCACAATTGGTTTGCCAAGTGTTTGCCTGGTTCCAACCCCTATTTCTTTCATCCCTGTCAGCTTCCCTAGCTGATCCCTAGAGCCAGTACAGATGTCTTTAGAGCTCATCTACTCTTCTGCTAGGCAGCAGGTTACTGCCTGGATAAGGAGAACTCTCGCTGGAGACAGAAAGCATGGCACAATTGGAGGTGGCCCCTGAGGAGTTCCATGTCAAGGTCCCATAGTACAGTTATGTGCCTTCCTTTGGTTGGTGGGGTGCTTTGAGGCTAGAAGGGGCAGCTGCTTCCAGAGGGAATTTGGGCAAGGCTGCCCTGGTACTTTGCTGTCCTGGATCTGTTAGACGTCCATCCCTGTTCCCACTCTACCTCAAGACATGTTTCTGTCCATATGGGAATCTCTCCCTGGGCTTTGTCTGGGTGGAGAACGTGCATTGACTGGCAACAAGCAAGCTACACACACTGGAGAAAGGGCCAGGGAGCTTCATTTCACTGTACAATGCGCTATCTGGTAGCAATTGCAATAGGCGCAGCAATCCTTCACTCTCACAGTAGGGAGGGCTTCTCAGATCCTTGGAAGGACAAGAAAAGGCAGGGAAGCGTGAGGAATGATGTCTAAAGCACACATACATACAGACACACCACAAAAGTGGGCAGAAGAGAATGGAGGCCATGGGAAGCAGCTATCACTTAAGTTCCGGGAATCTCTTAACTTGGGAGAAAAGTCCACAAAACGAGGAGACAATGGTGTACCTCTGTGTCCCCAGGAAAAACCTGCCCAACACTCAAGGAGTCACGATCTCATGGGATACTTCGGCTTTTCACATTTGGTCCACAAATTAGTAGTGAGTCTGAAGTGGGACCACTAGTCACAAGGGGAGTCTGAGCACATCGTCCCCCTTCTCTGGGCCTCTCTATCTTCATCTATGTTGTTTTGGTTTGTTTCAGCATTTGTGAGAATTCATGCGTGCAGGTGTATGTGTGGGTGCACATGTGCATGGCTTATCTGGAGAGGTGAGAAACTCTTGGGGGCCAGTATTCAGTTTCTACCTTAAAATGTGTGTATGTATATGTGTGTGTGTGTGTGTGTGTGTGTGTGTGTGTGTGTGTGTGTGTGTAGATCAGAGGACAACATTATGGAGAAGGTTCTTTCCTTCCACCTTTATGTGGGTCCCAGATTCAAACCCAGGCCACCATTTTTCATGCTAAGCCATTTCTCTGGTCCCATTTCCACCTTTTGTTTGAGACAGAATCGCTCATTGGCTTGGAATTTTGCCCCATAGGCTGTGTAAACTGGCCTATGAGCTTCCATAGATCTGTTTGTCTCAGCCTCCCCTCATACAGCGCTAGGGCTTTGAATGCCAGGCAAGTGTTTTACTGATAGAACATCTCTCTAGCTTGTTTTGTTTTTAATGTAGCCCTTCCTGATATTATCCATCTCCAAAGTGGAAAGTTGTCACCCATGTACCCTGTTAGAAAAGTAAATACAGGGCCTAGCACCTTGACCTTGCAATAGGAATTTACCCCCTCCTTTGAAGCTTCAGATATTCTAAATATTTCCATGCCACAGGGGCTCTGGGAACACATGCTATCAAGTAGGAGAGAAGGATAGGGCAGAAAAGCATTTTAATAAACCCTGATATTTCTAGAAAGTAGTTTCACAGTCTTCAAATCTGTCCTTTATTCCATGGTTCTAGCCAAAATCTACTTGTTGCCTTTCTGTCTCCCAAACAGCATGTACACTTCCTAGTTGGGAGCACAGGCCCTTCTCTCTATCTGATTTCCCCAGGTCATGGAAGGTCAGTTTGCCACACTGCCGGCTGCCTGACATCTTATCACCCAACTATTTCATCTATATTACAGTCACATCCTTCTCCCTCAGAACTTCTCATGCTCTGTGTCCTCCAGGAGATTTTATAAAGATTCCTTTTCACATACAATGCATTTGTAATGAGCTTGTCAGTGCCCACGGATATAGTTGAGTTGGTAGGGCTGCTTGCCCAATAGGCATGAAGTCCCGGGTTTGATCCCCAGCACTACATACAACTGGGCACACGCCTGTAATCTCAACACTTGCAAGGCAGAGGAGGATCAGAAGTTCAAGGTCACTCTAGCTATGTAGCAAGTTTGAGGGCAACCTTGAGCTAACAGTGTCTCAAAACATACACGAAAAATTCTTGTCTCATCCACAGCACCAGGCCAGGGACTCCTTCTGGCAGATATCTCTATACTTCTTGGGACCTAGGATCTATCCATTAGTCTATGATATTAAGCATGGAATTGAATAGAAATGAATTAGGCTTTGTGGGTCCAAAATGAGACTTCTTAGAGTTGAGTAGATTAAAAGCAACTTTGGGAACAATTTTTGTGGGATGATGAGGGGCAAGTTGTGGGTGTTACAGATACAATGCTATTTAGGAATTCTTCTACTCATGAAGTCTGGCAGTCTTCTGAGTTCTCTGAACAATCTGGAATTTTAAACATGAACCCCCATATAAAACTAACTCCTGGAGTTTTCTAAGTCAACAGAGGTCCAGAGGTACTATTAGAGAGCTCAGGGAGGCTGTACACACAGCTTTCCTAATCTGATAGATGAGAAAATGAAGGCTGAGGAAAAGCCGTGGGTGCTGCCCACACCTGCCCACCAGCCACTGGTTATTGAGATTTGAGCAGGGGCAGCTGCAAGTTTGGCTAGGGGAGGAGCCCAAGGCAGCTGGAAACTCTTTCCAGGGCCTCCTTCAGTAGCCAGCTCCCTTTACTGTGCAGGTGGAGGTGGGGGTGGCTGATCTGGGCTTCTCCTGTTTTCCCCCACCTGCCTGCAGTGCGGTTTGTCTGCTGGCGCCACAAAGGCTGTAAGGCTGGGGGAATTTGATCAGTAAAGAGGGGGTGTTGTCTAAAGATGTGAGCCCAGTATATCCCTCCCTGCCTCCTCCCCTCACACTGCTGAGATGCCCTTCTATCTTCCTTAAAAGACTCCTGGGGATAAACATCTGAAGGCTGCAATAATAAGATAGCTGTCCTGTATTTCAACTTCTCTTTGGAAACACTGTTCCCCATAGCCCTGATGCTCAGGGGCAGGGTGGACCCAGCTCAGGGTAGGGCCACCTCTTAGGGTGTGGTGGAAGGTCAAATGCAGCCTGGGGCTCATTGTCACCTTCCCTTGACTGATTTTTTTAGTTCTTCTGGTTCCTTAGTTGTGTGGGGGCTCCTGTCTCAGGATTTCTCTATTATCTTGCTCAAGCAGAGGGCAGGAAGGAATAATTGGGTCCAGGAGCACACTAGCTCTCAAGCTCACTTGGGTTATTGTTTGTTCCTCTCCTCTCCCTGGAAGACCAAACCCATGCTATCAGCAACGTAGAATAACTCCTATCCAGATTGCTCTGTCCTACGTACTACAGCTCCAGATGCTAGTCATGAGAACCCACTCTGCTATCCAGCATATGCAAGCCCCAGTACAATGCCATGTATCATACCTGTACTGAAGGAAGTCCCTGCCTTGGGGACATTATCAGTTTCTGATTTTCTACAGTGTCTGATCTGTGTGTAAGCCCTTTCCTCTGTGAAGCATCCTTTCTGAGACGGTGGCAAACCCCTTTAGGATTCCTCAACATCACTTTCATCTTCCTGGCTGGGTGGATGCCTTAGCACAGGAAAACCCAGAGTGACCATAGCCTGGCTATCATCAGTCTCAGTCATCAGGCTGAATTCAGCCCGGACCAGGGCACTGGACTCATGGTACTCGTTCTATTTAAAAGGGCTTACAATCTCAGCTGGAAGGAAAGACAGAGCTGAAAGGCTAAATCCTAACACATGAGGACAAATGCTCAAAAGGAACAAGTTCATACTATAGAATTTAAGGACTTTCTCTCCCCTGAGCTGGTGTCCTTCTCTCCTTCCAGACCAGCAGGAATAGCCCCTCAGATGTGTTATCTCCCTCATATATGGCACAGCCTCACCACCCAATGTCACTAGAGTCTCCAGGGAAAGGTGCTGGCAAACCCCAAGCTTTGTCTCCCTGCCCCCTTTCACTTCCTCTTACCTCCTTCCCTCTCTCCCCTCTCCCTGCATGTCTATACTCAATTCTCTCTCTTTACAGCAGGAATATAATGTTCGCTTGCTTTACACCCACTCTGAATGCTGCCAGCGAATAATGACTAAGGTGGTGGGTGGAAGTACAGCAAGTTGAGACCAATTTAGCAGTCCAGGGTGCCAGGAGGAGGGTGATTTAGCATCAAAGGGCTTTGCAACAGCAAAGAGAATGAAGCTGCCCCCAAAGCCAGCAGGCCACTGAGCCAAGTACACAGCCCTGCCCTGAGTGCCTGGGGCAGGTGTTGCACTAGCCACCTGGAGGTCTTCTGGGTGATGTGTCTACAGGGTTTCAGAGCAAAAAGTAAAGGCCACCCCCATCCCTGATCTCGGTTCCACTTGAGGGACCCCTTCCTTGTATGTCACTCAAGTTGAGAGGTTTCAACCAGACTGATTGTTCACTCACCTGGGAGGAAGTGCAGCTGTGAGGAGTTCATAGCTACCCAGAACTGCTCTAGGGATGGTGGGAATTGAGGCTCTGTGGTGTTGGGGTATGGGCTGACTGAGCACACCTTGGGTCATGCCACAGAGGGGCCACTTAGGAAGACACGGTGTGGATCTTCTGGTTCTTAGGATCTTGATTGTGTCACATAGCAAGATTGTGCATTTGTGCATGGGTATCACATGAAAGCATGTTTCAGAAAGAGAAGCAATGTCAGGAAATGAATGAATTGGAGGGAGGGAGGGAGGCAGGCAGAGAGAGAGAGCGCTGAGGACAATCATCTCCTCCACAGTGATTAAGTAACTAAGCAAAGCTGTTGGTGGTCTGCAAAGGGGGCAGTCCTTGTTCCAGGTAGTAGACACAACTCACATGACATCTGGTTAGGTGCCAATTTAGCCTGTAACTCAGGAAGAAAATGCAAACTTCTACTGTATAGATTAGGACAAGTCGCTTTCCATGCTGTCTCCTTAGATTCTCCCACCAACCCTTTCTTCCTATGGTACTCCAACCTCAAATGGGGGAAGCTTCCATGTGTGATAAATTCAAAGTCTGGGTTCCACAGTGTGTTGACTCCTAGCAAAGAGGCTGTGGCCATGTGTTATTCTGGAACTTTCCTGCTATGTACAAGGTGAAATAGGTTAAAAATGAATCCTGCCTTCCCAGTACATATCATTAATTCAGCTTCTTTGGAAGAAGCATTTGCTCCAATTTCAATGTGGACTGTATCAATAAATGTCATGAATTGTCTAAATTTAAAGAGAATTCTAACATGTCAAAATCATTCTTTAAAGCAAACTCCAAATAGATATCCCATCCCTAGCTACTTCGTGGCTTGATTTGAGCTTAACCGATATAGGACATATATGTATGTATGGCACTTAGGAGTTGAGAAGCACAATAAAACTAAAGAAAAATTGAGGCCTTTGTTTTCTTCAAATTATAATAATTATTAGAATAGCTGAGCTATTACAATGAAAAAGATTAACTACATTTATTTATTATTTATTATGTATTTATTGGGGGGCATGCATGCTATGATGCCAATGGTACCTTGTAAGAATCAGTTCTCTCTTTCTACCATGTGAAACCCAGGTAGTCAGGTTTGGTGGCAAGTACCTTTACCCACTAAATCATCTCACTGGCCCAAGTTTTAAAGATATCTCTTTCTTTCTTTATTAGGCCTTTGTCAACAACTTAGGGAGCCAAAATATGCTTAATTCATAACTTCAGGGGCTGAGAGAATACCTCCGTGCTAAGGTACATTCTTAGTAGAGCAATGCCGTGGGTTCTACATCCACACTAATCCCTCCCCGCAAAAGGAGAAGAAAATAAAAATCAGTGAATCCCAACAAGAGTTACAACTATGACTCAAGTCAGTTGTCTTCAACATTCAGTTAAAATCCTGGATGAGTTCCTTTGACTTTTCTCAATTTTCTCACCTGCAAATAATGGAAGAAACAGCATAGGGCAGTTTGGAGGTTATCAATGATAATAATAGGAAGTCCGTTTTTATGTACTTTCTTTACAGAGGCAGAGAGACAGACAGACAGACAGAGACAGAGACAGAGATGAGAGAGAGAGAGAGAGAGAGAGAGAGAGAGAGAGAATAATTATTTGAGGAAGTCTGGATCCATTCAAAAGCAAACCCAGGCCTACGACTCTAATCCTAGCATGTGAGAGGCTGGCACAGGAGGATCAGGATCCACTGACAGTTCAAAGCCAAACTGGGTTACATAAGATCCTGTCCCCAAAAAGCTAAAGAGAAAAAGGAAACTGAAAAAGTCTTCACATAAATTGCTTCCTAGGCCATTGAATAGTTAGTTCTTGGTTGGCAAGACCTCCCAAACTCCTCATCATTGCTCTGGAAGCCAGGACCTTCAGGAAGTAGCAGCCTGCAAACATGACTCTGCTAAAGAGCCTGGAAGGCCAGCCCAGGGTGGTCTGAGTCTAAGCAAGGTCTCTTATCCACTCTCCTAGACCTCAGAGGAGGAGCTCTGGGGCTTAAGCTGCAAACTGATAGGACACAGTTCCTTCCCACTTTTCATTCACCAACTCTGTGGGGAGGGGGAGGGGGAAAGCAACTCCACCAAGCCTTCTCTTCAGGTCTCAGCTGCAACCTGGGATGCTGACCTTCCCTTTTCTACCTCCACTCTTTACACCCCTGCTTAGATACATCTTCCGGGCTGAGCTCTGGACCACCTGCTCTTTGGCATCTCCAATTCACCTCCATTTTGAGACAGCTGTTGTATTAAACTTAGTGTGATCCCATTTTCAGTGTGATTGTCACTAATTCATGGATGCTAGTGTCTCTAATTATCACCACCAATTGTAGCCTCAAAGGATTATTTCACCTCTTCAAAGTTATCACTCATTTCTCCAGCACCTCACACGGACAAGAACTTTAACAAATAGTGAAATGAAGGCTGGGACCATCGCTCATTTAGTAGAACATGAACGGAGACCTACCTGGGTTTGATCTCATACACTGAACTCAGGTGTAGTGGCATATGCCTCAGTGCTAATTAATCCAAGTGCTAATTAAAGGAACAGAAATTCAAAGTCATTCTTAGCTACATATTGAGTCTCAAGCCACACTTCATGTGACCCTGTCTCAATTTTTAAATAAACAACAATGGAATGTAGGTTTTCAAGCTTGAGCAATGCTATTCCAAAGAAAAAGGAAAGTGATCACGAGCCCCGAGAGCATTTATGGCCATCACTGTATGAGACGTGCCCTGGAGTGACAATGCTAATAGCATGTGAAGCTCCTTTTGCCCTAATAAAGCAGGAAGCATGGCCAAATTACCTCCCCGAACACAACAGCAGCTCACATACCCCAGAGTGTCCAAACAGCAGCAGCAAGAAGATCCATTCGAAGGCCAACTCAAAGAGCTCAGAAGAAAATGGCCTGAAGAGTCCACAGGCAGTTGGAAACTTTTTTTTTTGCCAAACCCCTTATCATTGTTCTACAACTGTATGCCCTGAAGCTCTGAATGTACAAACTCGAAGCTCCAGGTCCAAATCAGGTCTAGCACCTTCTCCTTCCACATCTGCTCTCATGGGTGGACAAACAAGTGAATAGAGTAGGCAGAGTTCTAAAGTGTTAGGGCCTGGGATAGAGCAGGCTTGTCTAGGCAGAAGCTGTATTACACAGCAAGGGAAGAGAGAGGCCATATCAGTGAACTATGCCCATGTAGAAATCTACACTGGAAACAGAGCTCCCTACCAGCCCTCTTTCCTAACACTCTGCTAAGTGTGCACTTCCTAAGGGCCTAGTCCGAGCAGCCAGACATATGGAGCTGAGAATTCACTGTATGGTCTCTGACCTAGAAACTGTAGTTCTTGGGGATCCAATGGGTCAGTGTGGTAACAGCATCAAATGGTAGTAATATCTCAGAAGAAGGAATGGGATCTGGACCTAAGGAAAAGATGGGTGTGGGACTTTCCTACAGTGGCAGATCTCTGTGGTTAAAACAACAGTGTGAGATTCTAACAGCACTCAGTGGATGGTGTTAAACTTTGTTACAACATTATCCATACATGAATTGACATTAAGTCACTTAAAAATAGGTCATTCGTCATTATCTTAGTCATTGTATTTTTATTGTTGTGTTTTGTTATTGTTTTATCTTTTTGAGATGGTCTCAGAGAATTGGCCAGGCTGATCCTGAACTTTCTATGGGGTTAAGGCTGGCGTTGAATTTCTGATCCTCCTTTCTCCACCGCATGGGCAAGGTTTGATTACCATCCTGTGCCACCATGAAGTTTTTTGTAGGGCTAGGGCTCAAGCCCAGAGCTCCTGCATGCTAAGGAAGGATGCTTTCAAGTAAATTAACCCCAGTCTATGATATTCATTCTAGAGCTTCACTGCAGTCCCAGAGCCTTGCATTTTGTGGCATCCAAAGAAAACTTGTGAAATGAACAGTAAACAGGCACAAAGGCATAAAAAAATAAGTTTTCAGGAATAGAAGACCATTTTTATCTAGTTAGAGTCCGTCACTTCTTCGCCCTTCCATGCAGACATCTGGCTTGCTAACACTGCATGGCACTCACACACTCTCACACTCTTAGAGCATTGGCACACCCAGTCCGCTCCACTCTGCACACTTCTATCTCAGCTCCTGCCAACCATCTGAGGTAGCTAGACAGACAAGGATATCTCCTCCAGTCTGGAGAGTGAACAGGATGAATACTAAAGCACATTTGCTATGCAGAGTGCTCCAAGACTGCTATAAATATGAAAGGACAATCGTCTTGAGCAAAAGCAAATGTCTGGTCCTTCAGCTTGCATAGAGACCCCCTGGAAAGATGCTGTCATACATTTTCCACAGACTGTTCCTCTGTGGAAAGTAAGTCCTCTCTATACTCACATCCACAAAGCTAAGACATGCTTTTTAAATGCTGGACTTGGCCCCCATTAACTATGGGAACCGAGCTATCTTCCCTTTTAGTGCCTCAGTTTCTTCACTAGCAGACACAGGGTAAATTATATCTTATGCTAACCTGGTAGTTATGCTGTGAGGATAAAGGAGATAACAAATGAGATAACGTCTATGATGCACAGAAAATGGTCAGAAGAAAGAGCTGGATAAATACAAGGTATGGGCCATGCCCGATTAGGGAGTATTCTCTGCCCACAGACTCCAGCCCACACTGAGCTCTATGCCAATCTTGAGCACTCTTACCCTTGAAAAATCCAACTCTGATAGCCATGTGCATACACCTCTCAAACACCTCCATTTTCCTTCTGCTTGCCTGCAGAAAATTGTTTTTGAACTTGAAGGAAGCTCAGGTTACAAACCCTCAAATGCCCCTACCGGCAGCCTCCCCTCCAGGGTCTGGGTGCTGGGAGAATTTCATGCAGGCAGCTTATCTCTCTATGGATGGGCTCTGAGACTCTAGTAGATTGTGCTTCCCAAAGGAGAGGGTACCCTTTGGTGGAGAAGCCTCTGTGAGGGCTACCCAGAACCGAGTGCCTTGTAACAGCTGACCAGCAACTGAAGGAACATGCAGAAGGGCCGAGGGGAGAAGGCATGGTGCCTGAGTCTCTAAACATCTATCGTGCTTAGGAAATTGAGGGCTCTGAAGCCAGCAGGTCTGCAGGGATTTCCCAGGCTTGGCAACCCATGGGCGAGCAGAGTACTCACATGTCCCACGGTTTAATGTCTTCCACTTGGAGCAGGGAAGGGAAACATCACCTGGCCCTTGGTGTTTGGATTGCCTGTTGCTACTGAGTTAAACCAGGACCGGGGTGAGGGGCAAGACAGAGAGGATCTGACTCCCTGTGGTGAGTGAGAAAAAGGAGTGAACTGAGGTGTGTGTGTGTGTGTGTGTGTGTGTGTGTGTGTGTGTGTGTGTCCCCGTCCAAGCTTATTCCTTATTATTCCTTCCGGACACAAGGCACCTCCAAAGTTTTAACCAGCAAGGTTAAAGTTCACTAGCCAGTCCCCAACTACTAGATTCTCTTTCTGGGGCCTCAGTCCCTGCGGCCTCACTTCCTCACCTCTCATTTCTTCACCTTTACATTCATGTCACCTAATGCATGTCTCCAAGATCAAATTCAGGTTTGGGAGGAAACAAATCTCCCGTCTACAGACAAAGACAGAAGGATTGACTGAAGCACATCGTTTCCTCCTAGCCGGGGGCCCGAGCAGCAACACATGCAGTGACGGGAGAAGAAACCCCACCACCACCACCACCACCCTCGCCCCCGACAGTTACATGTAGAAACAAAGACACCTAGACAGATGCAGACCTAGACAGACAAAGACCGACAGACGAGTGTACTCTGCTGGAGTAGCATGCTGTAAGGAGTGAAGCCCTCCCTATGTCTGGGCTGCAGGCACGGCTGCAGACACTCCGCGATGGAAGAACAGGACCCGGGTACCCACATCTTACCTGTCTCCTCCAGCGCATGGGGGATAGCTGTAAATGGCTGCAGATTTTGATTTTTCGGTGTATTTTGTGTAGTGCCCCTGTCTCGTTTTCTGTAGAGCTGCTGGACCCGGCAGGTCCCGCAGCGCTCAAGTCCGGGTCCTAGGAGCGGCAGGAGGGCAGAGAAACTTTCGGACTGGGAGCCGTCGGAGCCACCCAGCGCCCGCCAGCTCACTCGCTTGTGCGCGCTGGCCTCTGCGCCGGGTTCCTAGCCACTGGCGGGGAGGGGCGAGGCGGGGCACGGGCGGGGAGTGGCGCAGGCGGGGCGTGGCCAGCGTCAAAGCCACTCATTGGCCCGCGCTGCCGGCGCCGGGTCCTGCTCGCTCCTCGGCCTTTGTTCCCGGCTGACAGCTGGGGTCGCTCCGACCTCTGGGGTCCTCTGGGCTCCTCCGTGCCCTAGCCCGCGCCGATCAGGCACAGCAATTTCTTAGTTCTCTCTCTTCTTCGCACTTGGGGGTTCTCGTCTCTCTTTCTCTTCCTTCCTTTCCCTTTCCTCTTCTTGCACTATCTCCTCGGTGGTTCCCGCTTTCACTACCTGCATTCTGTTTGACTTCTGATTTTCTTTACCCATTTTCTGAATTCCCCTCTTCTTTTGCTACCACCGCTACCTCTTACCAATGATTTCGCCAGTACTTCTGCCCTACTCCCAACCCCAGAGCCCGCAAAAGGTTGGATCTCTTGGTTCAAGGACCAAACTAGCGGCCTAGAGGAGTTACAGGGTATTGCTTCACCGGGCTGCGCTTACAGACCAGAGCCCTGAGACGCCTAGCTTCAATCCTCAAAAATTCCAATTCAAATTTTGCCACTTCGGAAGGGGGTCTGGTGATGCAAGCCGGCAATCCCAGCGGTTTGGAAGGCTGAAAACAGGAGGATTATAAATTCAAGGCCTGCCAGGAGACACAAAACGAGTTCAATGTCAACCTAGGCACTGAAGTGTGATCTTGTCTCACATTATAAAGTGGAACTATAAAGGAAGGCTGGGGGCGGGGGAGGGGGAGTAACTCAGTGGTAAAGGTTCAGACCTTAGTTTCGATCGATCCCCAGCACTGAAAAGCAGCAGCCATTCACCCTCTTTTCCATGGTTTGTCTGAGGGTAAGATCGTAAAAAGCAGGGAAGAGACACTGTCCAGAAAGTGTCAGCCTAGGCCTGAAAGGGCCAGGTGAAGAGGAAGGGAAGAGAAAGAATCACTAATAGGATGGGGGAATCAGAATGTTTCTGGCACTATCCTGCGCCAAAGCCCTGCTGCTGCCTCCTGGTTTTGACCCTGGGTTAATTTTATAGCCCAGCATGATGGCGCATGCCTTTAATCCCAGCACTAGAGAGGCAGAGTCAGGCGGATCTCTGTGAGTTTGAGGTCATTCTGGTCTACGAAATGAATCCAGGACAGCCAGGGCTATTATACAGAGAAACCCTGTTCCAACAAAACAAAAATTAAGCTTTTATTTAATTATTAATGCCAGGCTTACTGAATACACCGAAGGGGTGGGGGGAGAATAGGTAGAGAGCCTGCCTGTAATCCCAGCACTTGGGAGACTGAGACAAGTGAGTGCTACCAGTTTAATACCAGACTGTCCATCTGAGAAGTGTTTCTCCTTCTCCTCTAACTGTACTTTTCAACGTTTCAGACCTAGAGTGCCGTCCTTACTCACACCTCTGTAACCACCACAGGTAGACTGATGACTCTTTTGACTAAAGCCTTCCGTTGCCTCTGTGGCCCACTCATTAATCTGGTAGAAGCATGTCTGCTCAGAGGTAAAACTGTTTCAGGAATCTTGATGAATAGGAAGATACAGGAACAACCATTATGGCACTTGAAGATAACAATAGACACTGAAGATAGACTAAAGGGATGGTAGGTTCCATATCTTTGTCAAACTCAACTGTGTCATGGAATGTGACATTCCAGAGAACTGGGCAAAGGGGTCTATAGCTTCCTGATTCTGGCGATAGCACTGTCTATTTGTTGACCTCCTATTACACAAGTCATATCCTAGGCTAGACCTCCATTTCCTCTTCTGCAAAGTGGGTGGTTTAGATGCTATTTCTTTCCTTTTTTTTTTTTTTTTTTTGAGGCATACTCTCACTAAGTAGTCCAGACTGGCCTTCTCAAGATTATCCTTCACAGATTTAATATTACAAGTGTGACTCACCATGTCTGACGGAGACACTCTTACTTCAGCACTGATATCTCTTTCATACACCCTGTGGGTAGAGGGCTGGGCACGCATACAATCTTTTTGTGAGGTAGTTAGGCAGAAGGTGGGCAGTGTTTGGGTGTGTGATTGGAACTGGATGTACCATGGGACAACAGAAACATCCTAGGGAAGGGATGCTTCAGAGATAAAGGGGGGTGTATTGAGAATAGAGGAGGCAGAATGATGAGAGGAAATCTGTGGTGGATTGTACAATGCATGCATGTGTGGGGCATGCCTGCACACTGAAAAACCTAAATAACTCTACCTCAAGCAAGACAAAAACCACAATTAGCTCCTTATTCCAAGGGAATGACTCTGCAATGACTAGATGTGCCTACTACCTTCTTACCCAAGCAGATTTAATCTCCTCTTCTTCATCCATCTAAGGCAGCATCCATCACATTGAACTTTGCCTAGTCAGGTCTAGAACTGTGGGTCACAAAACCTGTTGTTATATTTGGTCATGGTAGTTCACGTTGGTTGACAAATGCTCAAGAGAAGGATGGGGCAGGGGGTTTTTGAGTTCCAAGTCAACCTGGGATACAACATCAGGGGTTACCAAAGTCCCCTGACCTCACCTATCTATCCTGTAAGATACAGGCTCCCTGTTCTGATTTGTTATGGGGGTTTAAGTAGGAATGATCCCCTTAGAATCGTGTGTTTGAAACTTTGGCCCATAGGGAGGGGCATTATTAGTAGGTGTGTCCTTGATGGAGTAGGTGTGGCCCTGCTGGAGGAAGTGTGTCACTGTGGGGATGGGTTTAGAGATCTCAAATATGCTCAAGATATACCCAATGTGGTACATAGTCTTCTTCTTCTGTGTTTGGATCAAGATGTAGAACTCTCAGCTTCCTCTTTAGCACCATGTCTGCCTGCATGCTGCCATGTTTCCCACCATGATGATAATGGACTAAACCTCTGAACTTTAAGCCAGCCCCAATGAACTGTTTTTCTTTATAGGAGTTGCCATGGTCATGGTGTTTCTTCACAGCAATAAAACCCCAACTAAGAAACTTAGTATCTCCTTCTTAGTTTCTAGATCCCAGAGCTGGCCATTTTGGAACAGAACCTGGATCAGTTAAACCAGTAGTCTGTTTCTTCTATAAGTTTCCTGTTCTAAGACAACATCCTTTTTATTTGACAGCAAATCCTTAAAATCCAGCACATGTAAACAGCATGCACACACATACAAAATTCTAAAATGAATACATTCAGGAGGGAGGGTAGTGTACAGGACAATATCTCAAAGGAATGGTTGGAGTCAGATTCAGAAGACACACATCTAGCCCCTTTGCTTCATACTTAGTCTTGTCATAACCTTGTTGAAACTCAGTTTTCTATCATCAAAATGAGTTTAATAACACTTGCTCTATCTGTCTTTCTGTTAATGGGGGCACAGCAAAGGATGAATAAAAACCAAAGGTGGCTTCAAAATAAAATGTCACATGGTCCCCCAATATTATGTGAAGTCTAAAACTCCAGGGCCCTGTGCTGTAAGATACGAAAGGCTAACTATATTTAAGTGGGGACTCTCCAAAAGTAAAAGAGAGGATATGATAAGGCTACAAACCAGGGTCTAAGAGCTCCACAGGCTGTGTTCACCCTGTCTTCCTGCTGCCTCAAGAAGGGGGCAAGAAGGGCTAATTTTCATGCATATAAAGCCACCCCTCCAACCTTAGAAGGATGTCCTTGACTACCTCTGGGGTGGAGAATGCTCTCATGAGTAGTCCTTGCTGTTCAACTTACAACCAGATTGTGTTTCCAATGTTTATGTATGTTATTATTATTATTAATTATTATTATTATTGAGATATGATTATGTGGCCCATGCTGACTTTGATCTAATAACTGTCAATAAGGATTATCTTGAACTTCTTATCATCCTGTGCCCACCTCCCAAGCACTGGAACTACAAGGCTGAGGGGCCTGGTTTATGGGGTGATCATCCTTCAGTAAGCCTTTTTATATATGTACAAGATTAAGCCAGACTTCAGAGAAAACAGAAGGCCAAGGCCTTGGTGAAGCTTTCCATCTTTTTTCCAGTAGTAAGTAGTGCACACTACCGTAATTCAATCTCCTAGGTCTTGGGTTGTCAACCGTTCTGAAGTGTATCTCTGCAGTGGTTTTGACAAGTTTGTGTGAAGCTGTGAATCGATGGGGATGCTTCCATTTACAAGTAGCTGAAAATCCCAACACAGCCTGGCTTACACAATAGGAAAACATCAGGAGTTAGTAATGGCAGAGCTTAACTGCTACCTTGGGTCATCCCTTCACAGTGGTGTCGAGCTCCATTCTCTTCCCTCTGCTCTATAGTTGTCAAAGCTTTGGCCTGAGCATGGTAGCTCCAGGGTGTCAATTTGACATTATCAGTCCAGTTGTTACACTCAAGACCTGTGTTCAACTGAGAGATAAAAGGTCTTCCTTCCAGCATTACTTATGATCAATAAAACCATTCCTGACACTGATCAGGCTCAGTCACATCCTCTAGCAGTGATTGGAAGACTCAAAGAAGTTACCTGGATTGGCTTTGTCCCATCTTTTGAGGAGGGGGATTCATTAGAGATTGGTCTATACTTCTGTATGTACATCACTTTTTTTTTTTTTTTTTTTTTGCCAAGAAGGGGACAGCCATGCAGCAAAATACTCTCCTTGCCTGGCCAAAATATGCCCCTTTTCTGTCTATCTGGCATTTTTCATGCAGTTATACCTTACAGATCCATCCAATGCCAGTGTTCTCTCTTCTTCCACACAACAGCTCTAGAACAGAGAATCTCCTCAACCTTCCCCAAGCTAGGGACCTCCAGAATGAGTCTTCCAGGTTCACCAGTAGTCCAGTTCATGAAAGTCTGAATTGCTTAACAGAGCTCTTAATATAAACATCCGGGTTCACTGAAGTGAGTGATTCTTTTTTTTTTCCTTTTTGAGTCAGGGTTTGTGTTTGAATGAGAACTGTCCCTCATAGTTCCAGGCATTTGAACACTTGGACCTCAGTTGGTATACTACGCAGGTGTGGCCTTGACAGAAGTACATCATGTGGAGGATTTGAGACTTGAGAGCCTCGCCCCGCTTTCAGTTCACACACTCTGCATCAAGTGATCTTGGCTTTCTGTTTCCGCCACCATCCTCGCCAGTCTCCAGCCATAGGGAAACAATACACCAAACGCAGTTGCTTAATATTACGTTAAGTCTAAAATCCCAGAGTTTGTGTTTTGAGATAAGAAATTCTGACTACATTTGAGTGAGGCTGGAGACTTTCCACAAGTAGTGGAGAGGATATGATGAGGCCTCTGAGCAAGGGTGTCTGGGATCCACAGGAGTCAGGAGCCAAAATAAACTCTTTCAAAGGCTGTTTTGGTCATGATGTTTTATCCCGGAAACAGAAAGGTGACAAATGCAGGGTTACACTCTGTGGCCTAGGAATTCACTCACTAAGCCATCAAGCCCACCAAAATCTTCCTGCCTCAACCTTCGAAGTGCTGTGATTATAGGCATACTCTCCCATTAACCGGGCATTGTATAGTTGGTGGCCTCCTTTTCCTAGCAGATTTTATGTGCTCAATCCAATGTGCCACACATGACAGGTGTTCTACAAACATGTAATGAAGAAACAAGAGTAAAGACCACTTCCCCAGTGGCAGTCAGCCTGCTTCTGTGCACATGGTTGATAGCTAATGGGTTAATTGGTTTGAGCTAATTTCTCCCCAGGGCTGAGGAATGGCATGCAGACAAAGAAGTTGGCATGACCTTTGTCGATTCTGAGGGAGGCCTTTTTCAAATAGGCCCTGTCATCCTCACATTTGCTTATTGCCCTAAACTCATTTAAACAAATGGAACACATGAGACCGTGGCTTCTGAGAAGTCATTTAGTTCCCCTATGGGGAATGTTGGCACATTCATTTCCTCCTCCCAGAGGGGAGTTAAAAAACAACAGAGGGTTCTGAGTCCCAGTGTGCTTCAACTTAATTTATTCATTTCTGTCTGTGGTGCTGCCATAGTGTCCCAGGCTGAGAGGGTCATATTCTCTGGAGGCTGTGGCCATTTCGGGGAGGTAAAAGGCTGTCTTGGGCTTGGGATCTTGCTCACTTGCCTTTCTCAGGGAGCTGTTGCCATCCTAGGCTCTGAGCTAGTGTCTCGGTTCTTCTCTGATACCTTCAGGGTTTATTACTGTAAATAGCAAATTCCCTATCTGTGACCATATATTCGCTTATGTTCCAGACTTGACTATATTCCCCAGGAAATAGACTCCATGTGATCACCTGTATATTAGAGAGCGATAGAAGAGACAGAGAGGGTGGCACAAATGGGACACATGAGGTACTTCTGGGGCTTCTTCCAGCATTTTCCCCTGCAAAAAGTGAGTTAGAGCAGGACAGCTGTGCCTTATAAGTTCCTTACATCCAGAAGAGGCTTTAGCTAAGTTGATTAATTTTACCATCAAGGCTCAACAGATAGAAAATTTGACAGTAACACCAGTTTTCTTTGTGTATGTATGTATGGTGTATGCATGTTTGTGCACATGCAAATGTGTGCATGTGTGTGTGGGGGGGGTGTATACACATATGTGTAGAGACCAGGACTTGACATGAAGTATCTTCCTCTATCATTCTTCGCGTTTTATTTTATCTTATTTCAGAGACATTATCTCACTGTGTTGACCAGGCTGACTTCAAACTCACCGTGATCTTCCTGCTTCTGTCCACTGTGTACTGGGACTAAAGGTGTGCACCACCACAACCGGGCCTTTATTTTTTTAAACCTGGAGCTGCCCAATTTGGCTAGGTTGGCTGGCCAGCCAGCTTCTGGCATCCTTCTGTCCCTACTCTTCAGTGTTGGACCTACAAATGGCACCACCATGTTTAGCCTTTTTCATAGGTACTGGGGATCTGAGCTCAGGCTATCACGTCTGTGTGTGTGGCAAGCATTTTGCCTAAACTTCATTTTTCTTAAGGATCCCTGTAAGAGGACAGATAGAGCTCAGATCTGCAGTTTCTACATCCATGGGACCAACTAACTGTGGGTTGAAAATATTAAAGATACTGTTGTCTATCCTGAACATATATGGAGTTTTATTTTCTTGTCATTATTCACTAATTGTATTAGGCATTATAAGTAATCTGGTAATAATCTGAAGTCTGCAGAAGGACCACCTAAGCTACACACAAACACAATGCTATTTCATGTGGGGGATTTGGGGATCTGTGGGTTTTGGGATCTTCAGTAGGATGGCTGTGTACCTATCTCGTAGTGTTGCCATGGAGATTAGGTGAGTTGTTAGAATGCTAGCCTAGCATACTTGAATCCCTGTGCTCAATCCCTAGAAGAGAATAAATTAAGTATAGTGGCTGAGTCTGTATATCACCACCACTGGGGAGGTAGAGGCAAGAATATCAGAAGTTCAAGGTCATCCAGTTTATTTAAAGTTTGACCTATCTTTCTAAATGGATAGAAAACCCCTTTCTTGTTGTATATTTTGCTGTGTTGTTGCTGTCATTTATATATTTATCTTTTTTTGGAGACAAGAGTCTCACTATGTATCCCAACTAGCCACAAAATTACAGTCTTCCTGCCTCAGCTTCTCAGTTCCCCATGCTCCACTTGCAATATATCAGGGGTTCACTCTGTCCCCCTGCTCTCATCAGAGCCGACTTTCCACCTTCTCCCTTCTCTCCCTTCTCTCTGAAATGGCCTGATACAGCATGATGTAATAAAGAAACCTTGTGCTTCTGTAGTCCTGGAGGGAGACTTAGGTTTGCATTCTACAGGCACATAGCTATGTGACCCTAGTCTCTTGCCTCTCAGAAACATTAGCATCCTAATTCCATAGGCTTCAATACATAAAAAATATGAGACTACAAGTGAAATTTAATAGAATTCCCACAAGTAGTATAGAACTGCTATAAAATAGAGCCCTTCCTACTGAGCTGACTAAGATCCAGAGCTCCACGTGGCCTCTTTCCAGGGGACCCCACCTTTGTCTTTAGGATGCCTTAAAATTTAATCAGAGCAGATAATTAGTCAAACTGAATGTGGTCAGAGTAAACCTCCTGCCTTTCAGAGTGCTCAAAGATGCACCACAAGACTTGTCTTGTCATTGTAACCCCAAGGGTAGGTTCAGAGCTGAGCGGACTGCCAAGTGCAAGGGCCTTGCTTGGAAGCGGGAGGGGCGTGCAGAGGCCAGGGAACCAATCCAGAATGGCAGCTTGTGAGGAAGTAGCTGGCTGTCTGCTCTGGAACCTCTTCGAATGTTTAGAATGTTCCCTCTCAGTTGTATTTAAAGCCCTTCTGCTGAGAGGGAAGTTGCAGAGTCCTGTTTCAACTTGAGTTGTAAGGTTGCCTCAATGCCTCTGCTACAAGGTCGGGCTCAGGGGTCAGGGGAGGAGCAAGGGGACTTGAGGGCCACTGCTGCTGCCTGTCAGTGACACTCAAGAGACAGGCTCAGACTTCCTCTCCCTTCAGTCCTGCTTTTGACTGGCCAGGCACTGTCCCTGCTATTTGCTGGGGGAGAAGATGGTGACTGAGAAGACTGGCGGGCTATAGGTTCTGCTAATGAAAGTGTTGGAGAGAGGTGGCTGACTCCCTCCCTACCTCCCACCCCCCTCCGTTGAAGAGCAGGAGGGAGGCAGGGACCAAAATTGAGGGGGTTCTTATGCAAGAGCTTACCTGGGAAAGTCCCTCTCCCTTTGGGAGTGAGGAATGCCCTAGCAAAATTTTAAAAGCTTTAAAAAAAAAAATCTTTCTTCCTTTAGGGTTCTCATGGAAGAAGCTGATCTGCCCTGGACTCAAAAGGGAGCTGGGGAGATCAGGCAGCTATTAATAATTTAGAACCAGCCATTTTCAGAGAAAGAATAGCAGGCCATGCTGACCTCTTTGCTATTATTTCTGAGAATCCAAAAAGACATTCCCTTTTCTAAATATAATATAATATAATTAATATAATATGTAAGTATAAAATATAACATAATATAATATAGGTAATTGACAGTCAATGCTTGAGTTTCATCTGCGGGCCAGTCAGAACCCATAGACTGGGCAGAGTATGAGCAGCTTTGATGCTTTACTAGCTGTGTGGCTGTGTCCAATGCCAGGGGATTTGTCTGTAAAGTGGAGAAAGTGCCCTCCCGCATTTCTGTATCTCACTGGGTGGTCACCAAGATCAAATGAGAAGAGCCACTGTGCCAGGGATGCACCTGGCAGATACATCCTCTTCATTCAGCACAGGCCTTTAATCCCAAATGCCCAGAGGCAGAGATGGGTTAGCCTGAGTTCAGCTAGCCTGGCCTACCTAGTGAGTTCCAGGCCAACCAGGGCTATGTTGAAAAACAAAACAAAACAAAACCTCCAAGGACTAAGTTTCCCTTGAACTATTCTTTCCCTTTTGGTGTTTTAAGACAGGTTCTCACTATGTAGCTCTGGCCGGTCTTGAACTTCAGTTGCAGCTATCCGAGTCTCTGCAGTACTGGGCGCACAGGGCTGTGATGCCATACTGGGCTCCCTGGGACTTCTTTTTATTAACATGTATTAATTATACATAACGATAGGTTTCATGCATATGATGTGTTTTACCATAGGCACTGCAATTACCCTTTTGTTCCCTCCCACACCTGAGCCCTTTATGTTCCTAGCTTTCTATTTTCTCTTCTTTTCTTTTTGTGACCCATGGCATTTTATTAGAGTTTCTTGCAAGATTCTGGGTGAGGGATTATTTGCAAGAACATGGAACTCTTACTAGGGAATACTAATTTTTTGTCTTGAAAGATGCTCCTATAAAGGTTTTAGAAAACCATTCCTGGCCAACAGTTGAGAGAAAGCTCCTGTGCCAGGATCAGACAAACACCTTGGCATAGGCAGAATCTTCTAGTGTGGTCTGATGACTCAGGACCAAGTGTGATATACCAAAGGGAAATGAAACTTGGAAACTCAGGACAAACACTGGCGAAATGCCCTTTGTAGAGGCATTTACTTTTTTTTTTTTTTGTAATCTTGATTTTTTTTCCTCTCAATAAAATGGGAATAATTAAATACTCTTGTTCACATTTGGCCTACATGAGTGTGAGAAGAGCCTGAATGAACCTAAGGGCTGCAAATGTAAGGTAATTTAGACCCTTGGGCCTCTCAGGTTGTCCTTGATAAATGCCTGCCGGTTTGGTGGTACTCTTGTTATCTTGATACACAGCCAACTTCCATATGATTTGCATTAAACTCCCACAGTGCCAGGCACTGTTCTTATTGCCTTGAAAACAGTTGGGGGAAAATATGCTATTTTAAGACTTAAAACAGAAAAAAATCAGTGTGCATAAAGGGATAATCTAACTTGATTTTACTCAGGAGGAAAGGAGAGACATTATATATTAACTTCTAGTCAGCTGCTACTTCCCATTATGTAGGAAGGACAATCATTGCCTCTGAAAAAAGAACAGTTGGCAGCCCTATTATCACTGAGCAGGCAAAGAGAGAGACACACAAACTACCCCTAAGGTGTCTCTCAGGGTTGAGAAAAAAACTCTTGTTTCAGACTGACAGAATATCAGCATGGCCAAGGGGAGATGGATCCTTCTATATTTCCTTCTTCGCCTCAAGAGCAAAGGCTTAGTACTTTATAGTGCTTTTTAAACTTTCAAATTTCAAAATTCAAAGATTCTCTCTCTTGAATTCCCACATACCCACTTCTCACTCCCATTACCACACCCTTAGCAGATGAGAAAACAAAGGAAAGAAATTTTACCAAAATGACGAGGTTTTGTTCCTTACCTTGCAAGCCACAGAACAAGGCAGAAATCACA
>CAJQZJ010033979.1:1747441-1758957 GCA_907164525.1 Lophiomys imhausi | reverse complement strand
CACACACACACACACACACACACACACACACACTGTACATCCCATTCTTGACATGCAAACTGAAACACATGGTGTCCTAGAAATTGATGTTGCAACATATCCTGACCAATGTCTTACCAACACAAGAATTCTCCCCACATCATACACAACAGGTAGTTAGCAACTTGTCTGGAAGATTCCTATTAACAAATAACTCACTGCTCTCTGAGATAAAGCATTATATTTTCAACATGTCTAAAGTCTGGAGAGTTCAGGTAAATGAAAATAAAGACCTGAGGGATCTGGGGGTGTAAGGCTGTAATACCAGCTACCTGGGAGGCTAAGGTAAAAGGATTGCAAGTTCAAGGTCAGCCTGGGAAACTTAGCAAGACTCTGTCTCAATAGAAAAGGTATTAAAATGGACAAGACTAAAGCACTGTGGTAGGGTACCTGCCTAGCATGTTTGAGAGCAGAATAGATAGATAGATAGATAGATAGATAGATAGATAGATAGATAGATAGATAGATAGATAGATAGACAGACAGACCGGAATTGAACAAGGTAAATTTATTTATTTGTCTATGTCCTCATGGGACTCCCATACTCAATTTAGTCAGATATATATAGATACCAAACAAATAAAATAAAGTGTGGTGAATGCAATGATCCAGGAGAAAGGGTGACTTAAATAAGCTGCTACAGAAGGTTAATGGATATCTTCAGATGGTATTAGAGAAGGAACTGAATCTGTGTCCTTGCTACTAGGTCCCCTTGGTGCTTAGGTACCTATATCATACTAGGTTTTTACATTTATTTTTTTGTTTCTTCATTTGTTTGTTTTGAGACAGGGTTCCACCTTGGGATCGTAGCTGGCTTGGACCTCACTACGTAGGTCAGGTTGGCCCCCAAGTTGCATGGTTCCTCCTGCCTCTTCTTCCAATGTGTTCTAGGTAGATCCCACCATATTCTGTCCTAATGGTATATTATCAAGGTCTCTGGGATAGTTACTTTTTATGTTGCCATGACAAAAGGCCAGACTGAGTTAATTTTAGAAGGGAAATATTCATTTTGGCTGATAGTTTTAGGGGGTACAGACTATCGTGGTGGAGAAAGCATTGTGGTAGGTACCTTCCCTCTGATGGCCTGGGGTGGGTGACCTTATGGAAATCTTGCTGTATGTTAACCAAACCAGGAGACAGAGAGGGCCACAAGCAAGGTGGTAGTGAACAGGCTCTAATACAGGCCCACCACTATCAGGGATGCACTTTCACTAGTTAGGCCCTGCTTCCTCAAGGCTTCATAACCACACAGAACAATTCTTTTTTTTTTTTTTTTGGTTTTTCGAGACAGGGTTTCTCTGAATATCTCTGGCTGTCCTGGACTCACTTTGTAGACCAGGCTGGCCTCGAACTCACAAAGATCCGCCTGCCTCTGCCTCCCAAGTGCTGGGATTAAAGGCGTGCGCCACCACCGCCCGGCAACACACAGAACAATTCTACCAGATGGAGTTCAAGTGTTCAAACACAGGAATCTCATTTCTGGTACCCTGGGGTCAGCTAAAGTATTATTTAATGTCCAGTCAAACCTACTTCATGTTTTTAAAAATGGAAATGAAGTACTTCAGAACTTACTCAGATTTTATTTTACCTTTCTGACAATCTCTTCCTGAGTCTCATTTGTTTTGTTTTATTTTTCGTTTTTCTTGTTTTGGTTTCTGTTAACGAAGATACATTTGCAAGCACTAGGGACACACTGGGGTTATCTCAGTTCCTGGTAGTTTATTCATAAAACAAGAAAAGCTTCCTAGTGAGATCTCAGAGAAGAAACTGTCATTTGTAAACGAGGAGGGGACCACAGCAGCTGCAAAAAGGAGAATGACCCAGAGGAGTCATCTGCCATTGGGGTATTCCCCTCTCCTCCTTTGTTTTCTGGCTGACTTCCTTCTTCTGCCCGTAGCTTCTCTCTCCTCACTGTTCAGTACTGTGTCTTTGTATATCTGCTGTATGCTGTCAGCTGCGTTTGCTGGGATTAAAAGCACAGAAGATCTGATTAACTCAGCCACTCCTACCCAGAATCCTGCACCTGCATAGCTAGCCTGCATAGCTCTAGCTATTTAGATTAGACACTGACCCTGATCTAATCAGCTATTGACAAGGCCATGACATCAAGTTAAAACAAGCGTGGTCACTAAATGCCCACCGAACTCTCACAGGAGGGATGTGCAGACTCTGAAACTCACTGAAAGTGTCAGACTCCACCACTAACTCCTTGTTTATATTGGGCACTAACTCCCTGAACCATTTGTATTATGTTTCTTGGGATTCACCCCTTTATGTCTCCATCTTGGACCTGGCATCTCACCTTTCTCTTCCTGAGGGTGCTTGAAGCAAGAATCACAGTCCCCGAGACTTGTCACTTGAACCAGCGAAGATTTACTACCTTTAATCTAATTGACGCATGCTGTAACAGGAGTGCCTTATGCATCAACAAAAATATTCTTCAAACTTTTAGTGGAATTGGCAGTTATCCCTTTGCCTGCCAAGTGTCTTCTCTTCTTGTCTCAAAGTCTATCTTTTTATGGCAACCAAGAAGGGATACTCACAGGGTGGTTCTCTGAAAGGGTGAAGGTATATGAATCCATGATCCCTGTGATCAGACATTCAGACTGGTACTGGCTTTTATATTCTGAGTTTATCTAGAGTCAGGAGGGCAGATGAGGATCTCTACATATGACATTAAAACACAGAATTGGCCCTTACCCACATGGGACATGTCCCATGATCCCCAGGGGATGCCTGAAGCTATATACATACATACATACATACATACATACATACATACATAAATAGATACACGCACACACATATATGTTGTATACATTTTATATATTTTTTCCTATGCACATATACCTATGATAAAGTTTAATTTACAAATTATACACATAAAGAGGTTGAAAATTACTAATTTTTAAACAAGGCAATTATAAAAACATACTGTAATAAAAATTATGTGACTGTAGTCTCCCTCCTCACTAAGACAAGGTCTCATGTGGCTATGAGACAGGGTTTCATTTGGCCTATGCTGGCTTTGAACTTACCATGTAACCATGTAACTTTGAACTTTTGACCTTGCTGCTTCCATTTCCCAAGCATTGGGATTATAGATATGTGTATACCAACAAGCCCAGTTTTATGCAGTACTGGGGATGGACTTGTCTCATTTATACAGAGAACATAGAGGTCATTTAAGCTATTAGCCAACTCTAGTCCTGGTTGTGGGAGTGTGGGTGAGCCTCTAGCTATACAGATAACGTATGATAATGTAGGTATTTCCAGTCCTGGTTGTGGGAGCTTGGGGAGCTCCTGGCTGGAAGAGTCACTTAAATGGTCCTGGTTGTAAGAAATAGATATAGCCTGGCCCAAAAGGTAACTCAGATCACTAGGCTATTAATTAATTTCAATTTCAGATTTCTGGATGGGAGATTAGGTCTTTTACATCTTTCCCATTGGAAAGACAATTCTGTGTGCTTAACATTCCTGGTTTCTATGGAGATCTGTGGGTGCCAGTTCCTTTGGGCTGTGCTCCCAACACCAAACCATTGCCTACAGATTATGACTCAGTGAACAATCACATATCTGGCAACTTCTTAACAAAATGTAGGACCATTTGTACTGTTCAAAGTGCTGTCCACTGTGAATATGTCCCTTTATGTGGTGGGGTTAATGATAGCATTTAGCAGCATAGGGATCTCGTAATAGCAGAGGCCTGGCCTCTCAGGTAAAAGTTGTATGTCCCTATGTGATTACCATTGAGGTGCGTGCCTTGAATGCCCACTGAAAGCAGATAATGTCAATGTCAGTGATCACTCACTGTTGTGGAGAAGCATGCCTTTGAAAGCCTACCAGGAACTATGGCAACAAAATGCCGGAATTCACACCGAGATCATTATGACACATTATGACACAAGGTATTTAATATTGGAAGCCCATGTGGCATCAGCCGCTCCTTCCTCCTTGTCTTCCTCTGCTGACACATGTGGAGAGACTTCACCACACTCTGCTGCTCATCACCATTTTGTGCTGACCTGCTGGGAATCCATGCTAGTGGCCAGAACACTGGCCTCAGAACATCAGATGGCCAAAACACTGTAGTGAAGTTCTTGGAGCCCCCGAGCATCAGAAGGTGAGCCCAAGAAACTTTTCATCTTGCAAACAATTGGGCCCTAGGACCATAGAGGCAATTCTTGGCTGATTAAAAGGCCACCCCACTTCAATGGTCAAAACAGATCAAATTTATAAACTGGCCCTAAGATCTGACAAATAAGGCTGACAGACTTTAAGACTGAAAGACTTGGTGGAAACTGTCACTGGTATAGATCCATGCCAAAATTTAACCTGAGAGAATTAATATCCTTTTAAGAAACTTAAGTTAGTATTAAGTGTCTGTTTTTCATAGATATTAGAGTATTTTAGGCATTAAGATATTCTTAGTTAGATTATAGGTTTTAGAATTATGGTTTGGGTTTTAGGATTTAGGAACTTTATAGGTATTTGTTAAGTATTAATAAATATATAAGTATGAATAAAAATTTACTGTGACACCTTCACTGATGTCTTTCAGGACGGTCCCAGAAAGGGATTATAGTTTTGCAGCTGTCCCCTTGTTGGCAGTGCCTGTGTAACCTGCATAGCCATCAGTAAACCAGGCCCTAGACTTCTCATCCTTAGTCAAGCGATCATAGGACACATAAGGCTATAGGTGTATGCCTGGCAGCAGATGACATTGTAACAGGAGTAGAAAATATAGGCATTTCGGCAACTTCTTCAGGTAACTTGCTTGTGCCTTCAGAACCTGCTTGTCCCTGATCACATATATACCACTTCCACTGATAATAGATTGGTGCTGCGCACGTCCTATTTTATGACTTGGTGGGTCCAACTGGAGGTGGACCTTTAAACTATTTATTAGTAATTTTATACACCTTCCAACCAACCAACCTGAGGCAGAGCAGAAAGGATACTTCTCAGGTGCAGGTCCTTGGGACCATTAATCAGCAGTCCATCCAAATCAGCCAATGCCAAAGGGAACACTGCAGTCAGCAGCCGCTGCAGTGATTATCCAATTCTGGTATCACAATGGCCATTGCTGCGTCCCCTGCTTGGGCAGGTGCTGCACTTGCACAGCTTAGGAGCTGGCCATTCCTGTACACTCACTTGGGGCTGTGATCTCTGGTCTCTTCCGCCCATTTGAGTTTGTCAAACCTTCATGGGGTCATGCTGCCCTCTGCACAGCCTCGGTGCTTTGGTGCTGCACCCCCACTTGCGGTTGGTGTCTCTTCTGTCTCTCTGGCCCTGCAGAATCTCTACGGGGTCGGTGCTGCCCTCTGAGGGGCCTTGGTCTCAGTACTGAGGCTCTTGCTGCTCACAAGTGAAGCCTTTACTTGGGCTCAGCCCAATCTAGGCCTCAACTCTCAGCAGCCCCAACCGTTGTCTAGTGTCTTCAGAAGTGAAGCAGCGATGAAGAGCCATGTGAAGCAATGCCACGCAAAAAAAGCCCACTCAAGTTTCTGGGCCTTCCTTTTTATACTCCCTTTAATTTTGCACCAGGATGTTTTCTCACTGGACAACCTTATGCCCTCCTCCTGAGGTACATCCTGTTGACCAAGATCACAAGCTTTCCCAGGTGTCTTTCCATAATATATTCCCCATAGGTGACAATCATCAGGCTGATTTGCATGCCCCTCTTATAAGTCTGTTTTTCATCCATAGATTAAGCACTCTCTCAATCCTTATTCATTCGACACAACCATGTTTCCGAAGAAATCCAAACCTCCATCACATTTGATAACACCTATCTCATGATGGACAGGTCAGGTCCCATAGTAACTTGGTGTCCCATTGTCAAATGTTCTGCTTCCACTAAGGTCCAATGGCAGGCAAAGAGTTGTCTTTCAAAGGGAGAATAGTTGTCTGAAGATGATGGTAGAACTTTGCACCAAAATCCCAAAGGTCTCTTCTGTGATTTACCTATAGAGGCCTGCTAAAGGTGCCAAACATTCTCCCTATTTGTATTGACACATCAAATACCATTGGGTCTGCTGGATCATATGGGAAGAGCCTTTTCCTGTTCCAAATATACAATATTTATATATTTGTGAATGTATATATATATGTATATATATATATATATACATGTCAGTAACAATAATAACCAATGAAAAGGAGGTTATAATCTTTACAATAGCACATGGGAGAGGTTGAAAAAGGATTGTCTGGGATACTGGGTGTAATGGAGTTAGATCAATATAAATTTGATTTAGTGAATATCTAGGGGATTCTGATACAGTCTCTTAAAAGGGGGCATGAAGATCAGCCTGAGATCTGTGGGCACTTGGCATGGCAGCATATGAACTAACACAAAGGGTTTATGGCTTGGCATTGTTTTCAGCAGCTAATAGCCTTATGAAGTGGGTGGAGCCCAGATTAGGATGAAGCCAGATGAAACCAGGAGAGACCCTATATAAGGATGTGGGGGCAGAGCCTGAGAGTTCCCATGCTACAGACAACAAAATGCAAAGCGGCTTGTATCATCTGATGGAGCCAATGCAGGCAGACTGAAAAGTGGATCTCAAAAGGAGCTATAAAAATATGGTCAGCTCTACCTGGGGCAGGAGGAAGCTGGTGAGCAGAGAAGGCCAAGGACTAAACCCCATGGCACAGCATTTGCCCTGTGGGGTTCAGCCAGTTCACATGGCAGCCTGAATCAAACTGCAGCTGGACAGCCCCATCCCAGTGACTGCAGCAGAGCAACTGAGTAGCAAATATAAACCGACCAGGTTGGTCTATGGGCAGCTGAGGCTCCCAGAGAGAAGAAAGCATCAAGCCTCATTTAAAGTGAACCTACCATAGCAATGCAGTAGCCAATTACCCTAAAGGACCTATGTCTTAGGTGTTCCTGAAGAAAGACTGTTGACCAAGTGCCCTAAAGGATCTACTCCTGAGGTGTTCCTGACAACTGAGGACCTGCCCCAGAGACTGTATCCTTCTAAAAGGTTAGGATTAGTTGTTAGATAATAGGTGTGTATAGTTATTAATAGGGTTAGTTGTTAGGTAATGGGGGCTTAAGTTACTCTTAGGGCTAGTTGTTAGGTAATATGTTTATATTTGTTATAAGTGTCTATAGTTATTAATAAATATATTTGACAACAAAGCTTCGACTTCAACTGGGGACAAAAAAAGGAAGGGGGAAGTAATGTATTTCTATTTCAAATAAACTTATACTAAAAATAATGTGTGAATTTCCACATGTAAGTTCTGAGTAACAGTAAATTTTTATTTATCAACCATATATTTATTAATGCTTAACAATTACCTAACAATTGTCTATCAAATTCCTAAATCCTAAACCCAAACCCTAATTCTGAAACCTAGCACCTAAAACTTAATACAAACATTTCACATTAACCTAAGGTTTCTCAAAAGGATATTTTCCTCTGAGCATGGGTCTGTATGGATGGCTGGTTTTCATACAATTTTTAGTCTTGAAGTCTCTTAAAGTCTCTGAATTTCGTTCGTTGCCTTCGTGGTCTTAAGACCAATTAACGTATGAAAGTTTCCCAGGCGGCTCACCTATTCAGATGCTTATGGCCTGCAAAGGCCCGAAGTCCCGGAGTTCTGCTGAGTCTAAGCCAGAATCTCAGGGAGAATCTGTCTCCTCTCCAGAGCTGAAAAGGGTCAACATCAGAGGATAAAGCTTTCTGATGAGATTAAAGTGAGTTTCTCTGCCTGAGGAGGAAGATGTTGCTGAATGAGTCAGGAACAGGAAAGAGTGTCTCTGTACATGTGAATCCTTCACCTGTCAGCAGAAGCTTTCGGCACTTCCAAGTCATGCCTGCAGGCAGGGCCATTCAGATGCTTTTCGCAGAGGGCTGTGAAATGAGACCTCCAGGGCGGGCACCTCACGGGGCATGTCCTGCCCCTAGCCCTAAGATCAGAGAGGTCCTTGTCCTTAGCCAGTTCCCAAGGACACGTCACTTTGGAAATAAGTCTTTTATCTTAAAGTCCAGGCTTTTTGCTATCCCTGTGCTAACACTACACCTACCACAGTTCTGAATTCTTACATTTTATTTAAAATAGAAAAAATATACATTCCTGTATGATTCAAAATTAAATTTGTAAACAGTGTGTCTTTTTTTTACCATTTTAAAGAGTTCTTAGATTTCTGAATAAATGAAATATTCTACAGAACTATCAATAATATTTGTAGAAAATTTGAAATTTTTTGTCTTCATGTCTGTGGTAGTTTGAATAGGTATGGCCCCTACAGACTCATGTGTTTGAATGTTTGGCCCACAGTGAGTGGCACTGGAGTAAGTATGGCCTTGTTGAAGGAAGTATATAACTGTGGTGCCAGCTTTGAGGTCTCCTATGCTCTAGCTGTGCCCAGTGATACAGTGGTACAATAATGCAATCTCCTGCTGCCTATGGATCAAGATGTCAGCTCCTCCAGCACCATGTCTATCTGCATGCTGCACAATTCCTGTCGTGATGATAATGGGCTAAACCTCTGAAACTGTAAGCCAGCCGCAATTAAATGTTTTCCTTGATAAGAGTTGCCTTGGTCATGATGTTTCTTCACAGCAATAAAATCCAAACTAAGATAATGTCCATGACATTCTGAACCAGTTAAGCATATTTGTTTTCTATAATGCTCTTATTGTTTATGTATTAACAATCACTGTTTCAAAATACATTGTTTAGGGGGCTGGAGAGATGACTCAGAGGTTAAAAGCACTGGCTGTTCTTCCAAAGGTCCTGAGTTCAATTCCCAGCACCCACATGTTGGCTCATAACCATCTATAATGAGATCTGGTGCTCTCTTCTGGCCTGTAGGCATACATGCAGACAACACTGTACACATAATAAATAAATGAATCTTTTAAAAACATACATTGTTTAAATAGGCATTAAGACTCAATTCTGGAATAATTAATTTTATATTTCTTCATTGCTGTCATTGTTTTGTTTCTGAGCTTGGACAGATGGTTTATGTCCAAATTGATAATTCTATTTCACAGTGAGGAGCAGATTTTTATTAGTGGGCAATTATATTCATTTCATTTCATTGTTTAATTTCTTTCTGTTACACTGTATAAACTATATAGTGTAAAAAATTAGGACCAACATTACAATTGTTACTAACTACATAATGCATTTTTATGTCTTTTTATATCCATCATTTTAAGGACATTTGTTTTCCTACAGCAGAAGTATTGAAATTTTTTATTATACCAGTTTTCTACAGTCTTAATATGGGTGCCATTTTGGGCATTAAGTTTCTATTATTTTCACCTAATTCCACAAAGTCAGTTAGTGATTTGCTTTCATTTCTTCCTTCTCTGTATTTTTATCACACACAGAAGCTATTCTTGAAGGAGTGTATACAGGACTCTTGCTAGAGAGACACATACCAGGATGATTTGTAACTAATGGAATTGAGGAGTTGTAATTAAGGAAGCTTTGGGCATGTAGAAGTAGCAGTGAAGTGTGTGAATTATATGATGATGGCAATGATGTTCATGCAGCAACTACCCCTGACATTCTTGACAGAAAAAAAAATTAAGAATTCCAGCCTCTTCAGATAGAGCTCACTCTGCAACACTTTCTTTTATTTTTAATGTTTTTTATTTACTCTCTCCTACATTACATCCTGATTGAAGTTTCTCCTCCCTCTTCTCCTCCCAGTCTCTCCCCAGCACCTCCCCTCTCCACTAGATTTACTCCTCCTCCGATTCCCTTCAGAAAAGGGCAGGCATCCCAGGGATATCAACCAAACATAGCGTAAAAAAGTTGCAAAAGACCAGGCACCTTCTCTCATATAAAGGCTAGACAACACAATCCAGTAAAAGAAAAAAGGTCCTCAGAGCAGGCAAAAGCATCAGAGATAGCTACCTCTCCCTTTGTTAGGATTCCTGTAAGAAAATCAAGCTATACAACCATAACATATAAGCAGAGGGCCTAGGTCAAACCCATGAAGGCTCCCTGGTTGTTTGTTCAGTCTCTGTGAGCCCCTATGAGCACAAGTTATTTTATTCTTTGTTTTCTCTTATAGTATCCTTGATTCCTGTGTCTCCTATAAGCCTTCCTCTCCCTCTTCCACAGGATTCGCCAAACTCTGGCTGATGTTTGGCTGTGGGTCTCTACATCTGTTTTCATCAGTTGCTGGATGGACCCTCTCTGATGTCAATTATGCTAGGCGTCTGTCTATGAGTATAGCAGAAGGAATACAGTAAGAATCTGTTTATATATTTACTTACTTATTTATTTAAAAATTGCCAGACTTGTGGTTTCTGGCCACACAGGCAGTGTCAGAGGGCTCCTTCTCATGTCATAGGTCTCAAGCTGGACCAGTCACTATGGCCTCTCTCACAATTTCTGTGGCACCTTTACCCCTGCACATCTTGTAGGTAGGACAGTTTGTAAGTAAAAAAAAAAAAAAAAAAAATTTTTTTTTTGGTTTTTCGAGACAAGGTTTCTCTGTGTATCCTTGGCTGTCCTGGACTCACTTTGTAGACCAGGCTGGCCTCGAACTCACAAAGATCCGCCTACCTCTGCCTCCCAAGTGCTGGGATTAGAGGCGTGCGCCACCACCGCCTGGCTTAAAAAATTGTATATCTGAGTTGGTGTCTCAATCCCTCCACTCTTTCCATATCTATAGTACTTTCCATTCAATATAGGACTTGAAACTCTACCTAGAGCAATAAGACAACTAAAGGAGATCAAGGGGACACAAATTGGACAGAAAGAAGTGAAAGTATCCTTATTTACAGATGATATGATAGTATCCATAAGTAATCCTAAAAATTCTACCCTGGAACACCTACAGCTGATAAACTCCTTCAACAAAGAAGCTGAATACAAGATTAACTCAAGTAAAAAACCAGTAGCCCTTCTATATACAAATGACAAAAGGGGTAAGACTAAAATCAGGGAAACAACACCCTTCATAAAAACAGGAAATAACAATCAATGAGCATTATTATCTCTTAACATCAACAAACTCAATTCCCCAATAAAAAGACATAGGCTAACAGAATGGATTCATAAATAAGACCAATCATTCTGCTGCATACAAGAAACACACCTCACCAACAATGATAGACTTTACCTCAGAGTAAAGGGCTGGAAAAAGGTTTTCCAAGCAAATGGACCCAAGAAGCAAGCTGGAGTAGCCATCCTAATTTCAAATAAAATAGACTTTCAACCAAAATTAATCAAAAAAGATAGAGAAGGACACTACATACTCATCAAAGGAAAAATTCATCAAGATGATATCTCAATACTGAACCTCTATGCCCCAAATACAAGGGTACTCACATAGGTAAAAGAAACATTATTAAAGCTTAACCCACATCTTAATAGTGGGAGACTTCAACCCTATTCACACCAATGGACAGGTCTGTAACTGAACTTTTAAGTTATTATTTAACACTTATTTATTTATTACTAAATTCTCTTATAACAAACACCAACAATTT
>CAJQZJ010033979.1:1729138-1747041 GCA_907164525.1 Lophiomys imhausi | reverse complement strand
TAGGTATTCACTAAATCTAACTTATATTAACCTATCAGTCCCTACACAGGTCATCAAGAGAGAAACCAGAGAAATAACGAAACTAACAGAGGTCATGAATAAAATGGACCTGACAGATATCTACAGAATGTTCCACCTAAACACAAAAGAATACACCTTCTTCTCAGCATCCCACAGAACCTTCTCCAAAATTGACCAGATAGTCAGTCACAAAGCAAGCCTCAACTGATACAAGAAAATTGAAATAACCCCTTGTATCTTATCTAATAACCATGGTATAAAGTTGGTCTTCAACAACAATAGAAATAACAAAAATCCTACATATTGATGGAAACCAAACAACTCTCTATTCAGTGAGCACTGGGTCGGGGGGGGGGTAAAGTAAAGAAAACAGACTTCCTAAAATTCAATGAAAATAAAGGAACAACATACCCAAACTTATGAGATAAAGTGAAAGCAGTGCTATGAGGAAAGTCCAGAGCACTAAGTGCCTTTGAAAAGAAATTGGAGAGTGTTCATACTAGCAATATAACAGCACAACTGAAAGCTCTAATAAAAAAAAAAAAAAAAAGAACCAGCCGGGCGGTGGTGGCGCACGCCTTTAATCCCAGCACTTGGGAGGCAGAGGCAGGCGGATCTTTGTGAGTTCGAGGCCAGCCTGGTCTACAAAGCGAGTCCAGGACAGCCAGAGCTGTTAAACTGAGAAACCCTGTCTCGAAAAACCAAAAATAAATAAATAAATAAATAAATAAATAAATAAATAAATAAATAGAACCAAACACTCCCAACAGGAGCAGAAGTTAGGAAATCATCAAAATCTGAGCAGAAATCAACAACTTAGAAACAAAGAGAACATTACAAAGAATCAACAAAACCAAGAGCTGGTTCTTTGAGAAAAATCAACAAAATAGACAAACCCTTAGCCAAACTAACTAAAAGACAGAGAGAAAATATCCAAATCAACAAAATCATAAATGAAAAGGGGGAAATAACAACAGACACTGGGGAAATCCAAAGAATCATTATATCTTACTTATACAAAATTAGAAAACCTAAGTGAAATGGACAATTTTCTTGATAGATTCTAGTACCAAAGTTAAATCAAGATCAGGTAAACAGATTAAACATCCCTATAACCCCTAAGGAAATAGAAGCAGTTATTAAAAGCTTCCCAACCAAAAAGCCCAGGGCCAGATGAGCTTTCAACACAGAATTCTGCCAGATCTTCAAAGAAGAGCTGTTACCAATACTCCTCAAACTCCTCAACAAAATAGAAACAGAAGAAACATTGCCAAACTCATTCTATGAGGTCACAGTCACCCTGATACCTAAACCACATAAAGTCCCAACAAAGAAAGAGAATTTCAGACCAATTTTGCTTATGAACATTGATGCTAAAATACTTGAAAACTGAATAGAAGAACACATCAAAAGTATCATACACCATGATCAAGTAGACTTCATCCCAAGGGTGGTTCAACATATGAAAATCCATCAACGTAACCCATCATATAAACAAGCTGAAAGAAAAAAAGCACACAAAAAACACATGATCATCTCATTAGATGCCCAAAAAGCATTCAACAAAGTCCAACTTCCCTTCACATGAAAAGTCTTGGAGATATCAGGGATTCAAGGACCATACCTAAACATGATAAAGGTAATATATAACAAGCCAGTAGCCAACATCAAATTAAATGGAGAGAAAGTCAAAGCATTTCCACTAAACTCAGGAACAAGGCAAGGTTGTCCACTCTTTCCATATCTCTTCAACACAGTACTTGAAGTTCTCGCTGGAGCAATAAGACCACTAAGGATAGCAAAGGGATCCAAATTGAAACCAAAGAAGTCAAAGTATCCCTATGATACGATAGTATACATAAGTGACCCCAAAATTCTTCCAGAGAACGCCTATAAACACCTTCATCAATGTGGTTGGATATAAAATTAATTCTATAAAAATCAGTAGCCCTCCTTTACAGAAAAGATAAATGGGCTGAGAAAGAAATTAGGGAAACAACACCATTCACAATAGCCACAAATAATATAAAACACCTGTGATAACTCTAACTAAGCAAGTGAAAGAACTGTATGACAAGAACTTCAAGTTCCTTAAGAAAGAAACTTAAGAAGATGTTAGAAGATGGAGAGCTCTCCCATGGTCATGGATAGATAGGGTCAACATAGTAAAAATGGCCATCCTACTAAAAGCAATATACAGATTCAATGAAATTCCTCTCAAAATACCAACACAAATCTTTTTTTTTAACTTATTTACTTATTGCTTCAGGTTACATTTCCATCATAGTGACCTCTTTCCACCCCTCCCAGTCCCGCCCTCCCACCCTCTACCCCCTAACCCTTCCATCCCACTCCTCTACGTAACAGTCCCCTGCCCCAGTTCAGCAGTCATATGAGGGCCAAGAGCTTCCTCATACACTGGGGACCTACAAGGCAGCACCACTAGGGAAAAGTGTCTCATTGACAGGGAGAAAAAGAAAAAGTCTATGTCCATGTTCCTTTTGGTGCATTGGTTGTAGTACAGATATCATGTACTATATAGCTAAAATCCAACTATAAGTGAATAGATGCCATGTGCATCTTTCTGAGTCTGGGTTAGCTCACTCAGGATGAGCTTCTCTAGTTTCATCCATTTGGCTGCAAATTGCATAATTTCATTGTTTCTGATAGCTGAGTAGTATTCCATTGTGTAGATGTACCATAGTTTTTTAATCCATTCTTCGGTTGAGGGACATCTGGGTTGTTTCCAGTTTCTAGCTATTACAAATAAGGCTGCTATAAACATAGATGAGGAAACTTCCTTGTGATTCGGTGAGGAGTCATTTGGATGTATGTATACCCAGAAATGGTATGGCTGGGTCCTGAGGCAGAGCTATTCCAAGTTTTCTAAGATATTGCCAGACTGACCTCCATAGTGGCTGCACAAGCCTGCACTCCCACCAGCAATGGAGGAGGGTTCCCCTTTCTCCACACCCTTGCCAGCATGTGCTGTCATTTGAGCTTTTGATCTTAGCCATTCTGACAGGTGTGAGATGGAATCTTAGAGTCGTCTTGAGTTGCATTTCTCTGATGATTAAGGATGCTGAGCATTTCTTCAAGCCAACACAATTCTTTACAGAACTTGAAAGAACCATTCTCAACTTGATATGTGAAAACAAAAAACCCAGAATAGTTAAAACAATTCTGTACAATAAAAGAACATCTAGAGGTATCACCATCCCATATCTCAAGCTGTACTACAGAGCAATAGTAATAAAAACAGCATGGTACTTGCATGAAACAGACCAGGTGGTCAATGGAACCAAATTGAAGACCCAGAAACAAACCCACACACCTACGATCTCTTAATTTTTGAGAAAGAAGCCAAAACTGTACAGTGGAAAAAGGAAAGCATCTTCAACAAATGGTGATGGTCTAATTGGATGCCAACATGTAGAAGAATGCAAATAGACCCATACTATCACCTTGCACAAAACTTACATCCAAGTGGATCCAAGACCTCAATATAAAACTGGACATAATAAATCTAATAGAAGAGAAAATGGGGAAAAACCTCAAACTCACTGGCACAAGTGACAACTTCCTGAACAGTACACCAATAGCTCAGGCTCTAAGTCCAGCAATCAATAAACGGGACCTTATAAAACTGAAAAGCTTCTGTAAGGCAAAGGACACTGTTATAAGAACAAAACAGCAGCCTACATCTTGGGAAAAGATCTTTACCAACCCCACATCTGACAGAAAGCTAATATCAAAGATATAAAAGGAACTCAAGAACGTAAACACCAAGAAACCAAATAATACAGTAAAAAATGGGGTACAGTACAGAGCCAAACTGAGAATTCATAAAAGAGGAATCTATAATGGGTGAGAGGCACTTGAAGAAATGCTCAACATCATTAGTCATCAGGGAAATACAACACAAAACAACTCTGAGATTCCATCTCACACCTGTCAGAATGGCTAAGATCAAAAACTCAAATGACAACACATTCTGGCAAGGATGTGGAGAAAGGGGAACACTACTCCATTGATTATGTGAGTGCAAACTTGTGCAACCACTTTGGAAATCAACCTGGTGATATCTCAGAAAATTGGGAAAGTTCTACCTCCAGACCCAGCCATACTGCTCCTGGGGATATATCCAAAAGGTTGCTTCCAAACTACAAGGACATCGCTCAACTATGTTCATAGCAGCTTTATTTGTAATAGTCACAAACTGTAAACAACCCAGAAGTCACTCAACTGAAGAATGGATTTTAAAAAACCTGTGGTACATTTATACAATGGAATACTTCTCAGCTGCCAGTAACTAGATAGTCATGCAATTTCCAACCAAATGGATGGAACTAGAAAAGCTCATCCTGAGTGAGATAACAGAAAGATATACATGGTATGTACACACTTAGAACTGAATATTAGCCATATAGTCCTAATGCAACGATGTGCCAGGCCAGGTTTTTATGGGGGTTGCCGGAAGCTTCCCTTCTCTGAGGAGAAAGGGAAGAGGAATGGGGAAGAGAGTGGAGCAGATGGGACTGGGAGAAGACGATGAAGCTGGCTGCCATCAGGATAAAAAGTGAATCAATCAATCAATGAAAACAAAACCCCAGATGCACTGACTCTGATTGATGAGAAAGGGGGGATAACTTTGAACACATTGGCAGAGGAGACAACTGACACTAACAGTATAGGCACTAAGAACAACAATAAATGATTCCTCTTGAAACTGACAAGTCTCTTCAATGTTGAGGTCTCCCAGGGATCTCACTGGGAGGATCCAAATGTGTATCCTACTGATCTAAAGTAGTTCTTAGTGTATGGAGGAGGACCCATTTGGTTACACACATGTATGGTATACTTTAGGATTCAGTGATGTATGCACAGGAATTGCATGTGAACCTCACTTGGGAACAGTGGGCTTGGCTAGATCCTTTCCAGAAGAGTCTATACAAAGATGTGATGTTGGTAACTTGCAGGAACCTCACTGGTGTAGGTAAGAAAATGAGTTCGTCTTCACATTGTAAATAGATGAATAAGTGTTTCTTGGTTATCTGTGCTCTAATGTGATTTAGATTGTGGAAAAGGATGAATGTGGCAAATAAATCAGGCATGTTTGTAAGGTTCACTGAAGACAGAAATTCATGCTTTCCAATTTTCAAAAATATTGTATATACTTTCTGGTACTATATTTTAGAATACAATTTGAAGATCACAATATTGAACAACCTTGTCAAAATTCTAGAAGAAATGGAGTTAATTTTCATTTGCAAGCTAATACAAATATCCTTCTGAAGGAATTTTAAGTGTCCCTAGAAATTTTAAGACATGCAACAATAAAAAAAAAATCACAGCTTTAGAAGTATTGAAGGCTATTTTATTTTTCAAAACCATATACCTCATTGTAAGGTAGTTTATCAGTATTTGCAAGACATTTCTCTAAGATACTAGGACCTTGCCATAAAAAAGTCACTGTTTTAATCATTATCCATGACAGCCATACTATAGAATTGTCAAAACATTTACTTTCAAACCAGTCAGGTATGGCAAAAGGTCAGACTAGAAATAAACATTTTGAAGGCATTCAGTGTCATAAAGCCTTTGCATGTCACACTTATCTTCAAAGACATAAACTAATTCATACTGGAGAGAAAACATATGAATATAAATAACGCAGTAAAGCCTTTGCATGTAAACATTACTGTTGGAGGACTCACAGATCACTAGGGAAACTGGGAATGTTAAACACACAGGGTTACCGTTTCAAAAAAAATGTGCAACCTCTTTTTCCACTCAGAAAGCTTGGAAATGGAGGTGATTAATAGGTTGGTGATCTGTGTTATCTGAAGAGCCAGGCTCTATGATATTTCCACAACCAGAACCAGAGTTGGTTAATTGTCTAAGTGGCCCTTACATTATCTGTATAGCCAGGGGCTCCCCCAAGCACGTTCAACCAGGACTGGAGGTGGCTAGTAGCCAAAATGACCTCTACACTATATGTAACAAAGACCATGCCATATCCTTCTCAAAGCTCTTAAGCTAATATATGTAGCCCATCTCTAGAATACATCTTCCTGGAAGAAATGACTTGTACTTTGAGTTGAGTTTCTGTGTAATTATTCCTTCTTGTTCGTGGGGGTACACCAAGGAACCGTATTTCAAATTGCACTATGTTTAAATATGCTGTACATAAACCACCTACCATCAGACACTCAATGTTTGAACCAGCCCAGCTAAATCGTGGTGAACTGAGTTTTCCTTCCCACCTCTACAGATTGTTTCACTACACAGATGCTTGCGAGGATCCACAAACATTTCATTTAAGACACGAAAGAATTCATACAGGGGTAAACCTTTAGCATGTAAACAATATGCAAAACATTTAGATTTCACATTAGTCTTTGAGACCATGAAAGAATGCCTATTGAAGAAAATCTATGACTATGAAGATTGTAGAATGACCGTTAGCCAACATAATTCACTTCAGCTAGATAAGATTATGTTTTCGGGAGGCTGTAACCGAAGTTTTTAATTATTATTTAACACTTATTTATTTATTACTATATTCACTTGTAACAAACAACAATTATTTCTTAACTATTAATCCTATAAATTCCTACAACCCCTTTAACCTATCCACTAAACCTATTGATAATTATTTTTCTAACCTTTTAGAATGATACAGTCTCTGGGGCAGGTCCTCAGTCATCAGGAACACAGTCTTTGTTGTAGATTCTTTTTTTTTTTTTTTTTTTTTTGGTTTTTTCGAGACAGGGTTTCTCTGTGTATCCTTGGCTGTCCTGGACTCACTTTGTAGACCAGGCTGGCCTCGAACTCACAAAGATCCGCCTGCCTCTGCCTCCCAAGTGCTGGGATTAAAGGTGTGCGCCACCACCGCCCGGCATGTAAATTCTTTAATGCACTTAGCAGTCCTTTTTCTGGATCTCTCAGATGCAGGTTTGTCAGGGTAAGTTGGTTATTGCAGTCGCACCTTAAATAAGGCTTGATGCTTTCTTCTCTCTGGGAGACCCCAGCCCCTTCGCATCAGCAACTCTGCCGCTCTACTTCAGAGTCCTTAAAGCCAGGCACAGTTTCCTTTAGGCCACTGTTCGGACAGATCAAATCCCTCTAGGCAAAAGCTGAGCCACAGGGTTTAGTCCTTGGCCTTTTGGTGTCTTACTCAGGCTTTCTTTGCTCACCAGCTTCTTCTTTCAAATGATGGCCAGCACTTTTTTCAGCAGGACTCTCAGAGCTCTCTAGCATCAGGGGCCTCTTCTCCTTTTGGGCTCCATGCACTGTCCTTAAATAGGAGGAACTCTGTTTCAGCTTAATTTGGGCTCACCCACTTAGCAGCTGAAAACAATGTCAGGCCAGATACTTTGTTTCTTTAAGTCCATTAAGTCTTTCCTGTTTTTCTGACAACCTTGTTTTTCAGTCCATTGAGTATTTCCTGTTTTTCCTGACTTCAACCTTGTTTTTCAGTCTATTAAGTCTCCTGTTTGTTTCCTGTTTTTAGTCCACATGCTGTTAATGATCTTCATGCCCCGAATTAAGAGACAATATCAGAAACCCCTATATATGTTCTAAATCTAATTTAAGTTATCTAACTCCCTACAGGAGGCAAATTATCTGACAGCTGCACTCAATCTATTCAAGTCTTTTGATGTCCCTTTTCATTTCATTTGTACCTATAAACACATAGGAGAAAAGATATCTATATCTATATCTATCTATCCTTCTATCTATCTAGTTTCTAAGGCCAAGTGTGGTGCCATATGCCTTTAAAATGGGCATTTGGGAGTCAAAAGAAAGTGTGTTTCTTCTTTTGAAGCTAGCCTTGTCTACAGATTGAGTTTGAGGAATATTTAAGTTAAATAATAAAATTATAAGAAACAGTCAGCCGCCTAGCTGGGTCCTGGAAATTAGTTTGTTTTAAGTGAAAGGCAATCTCTCTAGCACCAGAAATTATATATATATTGGTTTTGGTTTTTAAGACAAAATTTCTCTGCATAACCCTGATGGTCCTCAAACTAACTCTGTAGACAAGGCTGGCCTGGAAAGAAGATACCTGTTTGCTTCTGCCTCCCAAGTGCTTGTATTAAAGGCATGTGCCATCATACCTGGCTTTAGAAACAATATTTTATAGCCTTTATATATCTTCTTGATGTCAGCACATAAGAAAGAACTCACACAGGAGAAAAAGCCTATTCATGTAAATGATTTACTAAAGCTTTGGACATCACAATTGTATTCAATTATAAGAAAAATGTTGCTTTATCTCTTTTCTATCAAAGCCTTGAAGCAAGTAAATGATGTACCACATTCACTCAAGTCTGATGGTGGAGATCAATGTATTGTTGTTTGCATTCTGAAACTTTTGGAATAGCTATTGAAGTCTGCAGAAAGTGTGGCAAATCCCTCTACAGATTTTTATTTGGAGTTTCTTATATACCACCTGTGTTTTATGTTTCTCTTCTATTGTGATTTAACTTGGTGATAGGCATTTTTCTGCTGTAATATATAGAATTAGATGTTCGTTATCTAAATAGCCATTGCTTATGTTCATATCATACACTGTGTGATAATACTCTTCTAGCAGTAGTGTCTTTAAAAGTTGGTAGGTCGTTGTTATTGGCTTTGCTTTTCAATTTTTCACAAATTCACCTGAGATTGTCTTGTTTGTTCCAGTCTGGCTTGGGTATTAGTCATTAGTCAGGGATACATTTGAACATGATCCCCATTTTTGTCATCCTTCTATCATTGTAAGTATTTGGATAGAAAATCTACCTCTCTTGTGTTCTGTTCAATCATCATTTCTTTTTCTTTTTTTTTTTTTAAGATTTATTTATTTATTTATTTAATGTGTGGGTGCTTTATCTGCATAAACATCTGCAACCAGAAGAGGGCATCAGATCACAGTTGTGGGTGGTTGTGAGCCACCATGTGGTTGCTGGGAATTGAACTCAGGACCTCTGGAAGAGCAGCCAGTGCTCTTCACCGCTGAGCCATCTCTCCAGCCCCAATCATCATTTCTTAATAATTCAAACCTTAAAATGATTAACAGAAAAGGATACTGGAAACACCAAATCCCTCATGTAGGTATCAAAAGCAGTATTTTCACCTACTTGGTGGAAATGCAATGAAATAAGGTATTCAGCAATGAACTTGTACGTTTCATAACATTACCGGATATATTATGGCCATGTATGTGTCATTTGATGTTCTCTGTTCCTTCGTGTCATAAATAGTTTTTCATTTGGGTACTTCACATGAAAGTACTGATCCATAAAATAATTATTCTGAGGTTCCAGAAAAATCTAACTTCTATGACACTATTTAAAAAAAAAAACAAATTCCTCTGCAGTTTGTGTGTGATGTGATTATGAGCATGTAGATCAAGGAAGATATGTAGAATGGATGATAACTGGATGGAATATGCTCTTTACATGGGTTCTGAATGTCAAGCTCAGGTTACCAGACTTGGACATACCAGGCAGTTTTCTCACTGTGCCTTTTCACTGGTTAAAAAAAAAAAAAAACATTTGTAGTAGTATTCCATCAATAAACGATGTATCTCCTTTTAAAATTGCAAACAATATCATTATGCAAGGATATCAGACCACCATAAACAATATGAATAATAAATCCTATTTGTAAGCCAAAATGATAATTCCTTTTATGTGTGTTCCTTTGTTTTGAAGACTAAACATGAACACTTGTGGATATGACACTCTCATAAATAGAATCTCAGAGAAACACAAACAAGTGCCAGAGAGATGGCACAGAAGGTAAAGGTGCTTGCTACTAAACCCAATGATTTGAATTCAGTTCCTGAGAGAACCACATGACTCCCACCAATGTTTCTCTGATACTACACTTGGACTATAGCATGCACACATTCACACACCACCACTTAAGGAAATATATTTTAAACCCAAATAAAGGCTACTGAAGTCACTTACTAGTTCAAACCCTTTGCTACCAATTCTGAGTACTTGTATTTGATTTCTAGAACTCGGACGGAAGAAGAAGAAAACAGACCCATGTAAGTTGTTCTCTGATTTTCACATGTATACAATGACACACAAATACACACATACATTTTATTAATAGAAGAAATTAACAAACCACAGAAAATAGCTAAGATATTAAATGAGAAGATATGATATGCTTGACAAGTTGAGGTTACTACGTTAAAGTGCTCCAAGAATTGTCAGTGTTCACCAAACAATGGCAGTTACTAAGTATGATATTATACTTCCACCTCGTGATTAAAAACTAGCTCAGTTTAAAGGCTTATCCCAACTTTGGAAAACTTTTCTATTATACTCTGGACATGTTCATTAATGTGAGTTAATTTAGTTATTGCTTTGTGATGTTTACTAAAATTTAGTGTGATATATTTCACTTGCATAAGAGTAGTGGGTGAACATTTGAGCTATGTTTTCAGTTTTAGTTAAATAAAACATGATTATCTTTCCAATATTCTACCTAGTCTTTCCATAATTGTTGTTAAAAAAAAAAAACTAAAATATCCCTGTCATTTGATTTTACCAGTGAAGACTCAGGAGCCAGATGCTGTGATAAAAATCTGCTAGCTCAGAGAGGCAGAGAAAGCACCCAGCTGATGTTCCTAGTCCACCAACATCCCAGCCAAAAGCTTAAGTTAAAACTTCAGAAGAACATAGAGGAAGAAGCCTAGAAGGAGAAAGACAAAAGGAAGAAGAGCTCGAAGGGAGAACTCTCAACTCCTTCTCCACACTGTATTAGATACACCTCAGCTCAATCTTCCTCTTTTTTGTTTAATCCCTGCCAGCTGGTTTCTTGCTCCACCTCTTGATTTAAGGTTAATTTTATGTAATCCTGGGTACAGAAAACTCTTGGATTAAAGGAGTGTTCTAGGGCTGAATGAACCACACCATAACCACTTGTTTATAACAAAGCAGAAAGTTCTTAGATTCAAGGTGTGTGCTAGGGCAGATCCACACCACAAGTACTTGTTTATAGTAAACAGAAAGCTCTAGGATTAAAGGCTGAGTCATCTTACAATAGAAACAGATTTTTCAGTCCACAGTCTTGGGGTTCACAATGTGATCAAATGTTCTGCAACAGCTGTGGGAGTTATGTGAGTAAATGCTCAAGTTCCTACCTGGACATCTCTGAAATGAGAGAATATAACTTGGAATCACAATCCAAACAAACCCTTTCTCCCTAGAGTTGATTTGGTGAGGCTATTTTTACAAATAATAAAATAGAGGAATAAATAAATAAAACAGAACTAGAATGGAAATTGATACCAGAGAAGTGGGACTGCTGGTGGGAGTAATGTGACTTTGTGTTTTTTTTATGCTTCCAGACAATTTTGTTGAGGATGGTGGAGGAGTTTTGAAAATAGGGCTGTAAATTCCATTGAGTACTGAGGTACTGAAAGGCAGTTCTTGTGGAAAAGTAGAAGAATGGTGAGAGAAACAGTGACAACCAAAGCCTGGCTTCTGAAGTTTCAAAAGGGAACAAAGACTTATTAATTACTGAGCTAAGGAGATTTGTTAATATTTTGGCTCAGAGTCTATGTGTGATGGCTGTGTTGGTACTGTGGAGGCAGTGGTGACTGTCAAAGAGATCACATCACTAAACTGTGTTGAGATCTCTACTGCTCCAAGGTTTTCCGTGAGGCCATGATGTATGTAGATGAAAAGTAGTTTCAGGAACACACTGGGCAAAGCCATTAACAACGGTGGGTCAAGGCCTTGGCAGCTCTTTCCTGAGGCCCTGATATATATTATACAGAAATTACAGAGCTCCTTCTCCACAACAAAGAGCGGGTTTGGCAGGGCCGTAGGCCTGGTCCAGGGCCTTTGGGGTCCTTTGGCTTTGAATCCTGAGTGCCTAACTCTTCCTCTCATACTAGGCTGTGGTTATCAGTCCCAAGGCTGCTGGGTGTTCTGTCTGTAATGCTTTAGAGGTATCCTGTGTTGCATTTGTGCAACACTGCAGCTTCCTCCTGACCTCATCCCATTTCTCCTTAAAAATAGTATATAGCTGCCCTTCTAAGTGAGTATGCTTGTCATAAGACATAGCTTGAATAAGATTTTCTAATCTCAAATTAATATGTCTGCTTAATCTTCTTGTCTCTTGGTCCCTCTCACAAAACAGAGTCACTGAAGAATGATCTGCTGTGTCAGGTCAGAACTGATACCTCCTATATTTTACTGCAAAAAGCTCATGAGGTGTGTGATCCAAATGAGCAGGCCACATCCTGAGTTGACATTGGTAGAGTAATTACCATCTATGTGGAAGTGATTCTTGAAAACACAAATGATCCACCACTGAAGGATTTATGGGGGACTGATGTCCCTTTGGCAGATTTGAAATCCCTGCAGAGAGATCCTGGTTACAGTGGACACCTGAAGATATGATAGATCCTAGACCATAGGATGACTACCAAGGAGAAGTACAGGTGTGGAATGGAGCTGGAAAGACAAGAAAGTTATGTATATTGGGAATGGCAGAGCTTGAAACATGGAGTTTCCCAAGTACTTTTGATCCCAGAATGTCACTGAGTCATAGAATTTGCACATTGTGATACCAAAAGTGGTTAGGTTTTTGTTTTCCTTAAATATGATCGATTATCTGCATGCTCTATTCTTCATCTTCTGAAAAACTGGGGATGCTACTCATTTTTGTTTTTGTTATTGTGGCTAATTTAAAAGAGTACATATTCAGGAGATTTTTTAAATGTTGTAATTTTTAAAGACCATGGTATTTAAGAAGTTGAAAGTGTTTTATGCTATGATTAACATGAGTCCTTGGGGACCAGGGATGGAAAGGCAAGCTTTGAAAGGTGTGTTTCTGATTGTGAACTTCTTTGAATAATTTTATCTTTCATTTTGTTATTTATATATTTATTTATTTATTCATTTATTTTACGTTGTGTGTGTGTGAATTTCATATCATGTACCTTGATCCCACTCATCTCCCACCTCCTCCTCAAATTTGCCTTCCACCCTTGCAACTTCTCTCAACAAAGGAAAAAAAAGATATCATTGTGGAAGCTGTAGTGTGTCACAGTGTGCCCCACAATATTCTTTTTTGTCCACATTTTTTTTTCTTACTGATGTTCATTACAATGACTCCTTGGTCTGGTATGAGACCTCTGACTTCTACTACTTTGTTTATACTAGAATCTCCAATTAGAATACACATGCACACACAGAGACACAGATACACACACACACACACACACACACACACACACACACACACGCACACATCATAGCAGTTGGAAAATGGGGGTAGTTGTAGTACCTCTTTTCTTCAACTGTCTGCATAGCTTTTCTTAGCAAAGCATACAGTGCCTCTTGGAATATTGCACATGCACATTTTAGTACTGTGCCTGGTTAAAATTTAATTCATGTAGCTGAGAGATGACTTGAGATTAGAGGTAAAGGATTAATTGTCTTTCTACAATGGAGGCTATGATATCTACCTTAACTAGTAACACAAGTTTTTTTCTAAATAAATCCATGTGGCAACCATTGTTGATAGGTATACTCCGAGTCTGGCAAAGCTATGATTATCAGACATTACCTTGAAACTTTCACTTTGAAAAAATAACTCTCCCAGTATACATAACAGCTCAATAAGACAGGACATGACACTTGAGGTCTCAGTTGGAGGTCCCAAATAGAAGTTACAGCTAAGAGGACCAAAAGTTTACAAGCTGGAGTGCACTTCAGGTGTGTACCATCGCAAGGTTAAATGCAAGACCATTATGTACGACATCCCAAAAACAAAGCACTAAAAAAGCTTGTGGTTAACATTCTGTGGTGTTGTATGCTATAAACCTAACAGTCTCACTTAAGGATATGGTAGAATTTGGTCAGATAAAAAGCAGTTGTCACTATCTAAGGGTTGAAGAAAGATGTGTTGGTTGAATGAAAATGGTTCCCATAGACATATATCTGAATACCTGTTTCCCAGTTGGTGGAACTCTAGGGAAAGATTAGAGGCATGGATTTTTTGAAGGAGGTGTATCATGGGGACAGGCTTAGCAGTTACAAATGTCTCTGGCCCAGTGTACTCTTTACCCCCTACCCGAGGTTCAAATGTGAGCGCTCAGCTCTTGCTGCTGCCATGTGTTTATTTTGCCATCATTGTCTCTAACTCTGGATCTATAAGCCCAATTTAATGCTTCCTATTATAACTTGCCTTGACCATTCTATCACAGCAATAGAATGGTAACTATACAGAAGTATTCCATGGAAGATCAGAATACCTAAAAGTCTTCCCTTCCAAGTACAGAAACCAGGGAGGAGTTTGTTCTAAGTGGAGCTCTTGAGAATGTAAGCATTAATCTCATCTCTTTGAGGGTAAGAGTGATTCTAAGATTGGCAAGTCTAGGCCGGGCGTGGTGGCGCACGCCTTTAATCCCAGCACTCGGGAGGCAGAGGCAGGCAGATCTCTGAGTTCGAGGCCAGCCTGGTCTACAAAGCAAGTCCAGGACAGCCAGGGCTGTTACACAGAGAAACCCTGTCTCGAAAAAAAAAAAAAAAAAAAAAGATTGGCAAGTCTAGACTGCCATGAAGAAGCAGCCCTGTTAAGGTCATTCTTCTCTACTTCTAACCAGATTAATATTAAATTACTTGTCAGCTCCCTCTTCTATTGAAGACTGGAATGCTAGCAATGATGTTCTAAAGGCACAGGAACAACGGTATATGATGATTTGTAAAAATTCAATATGTATTATACATTATAGGATATATAGTGAATTGAAGTCAGATGGAGTTCTTTGTGAGACCCTGTCTCAAACAAAGAAAACAAATAAAAACTTATTCACTTTTTCCTTCATTTTGGGGTCTTTTTTGAGACCAGTATTATTATGAAAGTGACTAGGTAGTTTAAGATGGTTTTGAACTCATGGATATCAGACTGCCTTTGCCTCCCTGATGTTAACATCATGTGCTATCATGCTTGGCAATATTCATCACTGAAAATGATTTTATGGGTACCAGGGGCAGACATGTGAAATGACTGTAAGAGGTGTTATATTGTCCCAATTCTCCAGTGCTCCTTTTCCTCTATTATTCAGCCTTGTTCTTCTTTCCCTGTGTGTGTGTGTGTGTTTGTGTGTGTGTGTGTGTGTGTGTGTGTGTGTGTGTGTGTGTATGTGTGTGTGTGTGTTATATACCACAGGCTTTCCTCAGACTCACAGTGATCTTCCTACCTCTGTGTCCTGAGTGCTGGGATTAAAGGAATGCACCGTCACACCCGATTTTAAAAATAAGTTTTATGGTACAAGGTGTCTCTTCCTCCTCCTCGTCTACTTCGAAAAAGAATTTCAGTTGCATTTTATGTGTAAGGATGTTTTGCCTGTTCATATGACTTTGCCTCATTCCTGCCTGGTGACTTCATGCCTGCCTAGGGGATGCCAGGAGATGGTCAGAATCCCTGGAACTTGAGTTACAGCAAGTTGTGAATTGTATCAGGCATGGAACCTGGGTGCCCTCAGGAATCTTCAGTGTTCTGAACTGCTGAGGTATGTTCCACTCCAAGTTTTGTATTTTTTATAAAGTTTCTTGTTCAAGACAGCCGAGGTCATTAGGGGGTCAGAGTGTCTTTGGTCACTAAGAGGTAGAATTCTCTTGCAAGTGGGAGAAATCATCCTCGGGCAGGGAATAGCTCCCTAACTGGCCATCCAATGCAATGTGATCAGTCCTGAAACCATATATGTACAACCAACAACAATTACAAAAGATAGCAGGTTGTAGTCATATATTAAGAGCATACTTATACATATGTAACAAGGAAGAATTTGGAAGATGACAAAGGGAAGGGGTACGTGATGTAATATATTTTAATCTACATGTACAAAAGAAATTTTTAATTTAAAAAAAGGGGCTAGAGAGATGGCTCAGTGATTAAGAGCACTGGCTGCTGTCTAGATTTAATTTCCTATAACTCCAGTTGCTGGGATCTTCTGCCCTCTTCTGGCCTCTCTGGGTAATGTGCAAAGACATATGCTAAAAACACTCCTATAACTAAAACAAAAACAAAGGCTAAAAAAGAAAAGTAATGAATTCTCTACAGTGATGTCATAAACCTGAGACAGACAGCAACCAGAGCTAATTAAAATGAACTCTTTCTGGTCCTGCATGGAAAAAGATGTGGCCTTCCTCTGAGTCAGCCTGCTCTGAGACAAAAGCAGCTTTGTTCTGAGGAGAGATAGTTCAGCATAAAAGTTCATCTGCACCTCAAGAAGAAACTGAAAGGAAGCCAAACCATATGCACTCGAGAAGCACAAAACACAGACAAGGATAAATGGCCTCACAAATAGAAGTCAGGCTAGACAAACAAAATGAGCTCATGAATTAGCCAGCAGTTTTAGCTGGACATTTCAAAATGTCCAGGCTACATACTCCCTTTGTTGGGACTAATAACATTGCTTCTGATAGGCTGATTTCAATGCTGAGATCTGGTTACCACCCTTTCTGAGGCATTCTCTTGATTGGTTAATAAAGTAACTGATGACCAATTAGCTGGGCAGAAAGAGTATAGGAAGATGGGAGTTCCTGAGATTAGAACAGGAACTCTGCATTTTACACAGAGGATTCATTCATTCCACCAGGAGACATGGAAGTAGATAGATGTGTTTGAGGACTCTGGAAGGTAATCACAGGCACAGGGTGGTTTGGGATTAGGTGATCCGGGTTAATTTAGAGTAGCTAATTGAGAGTCTGCCCAGCTAAGGGTTAAGCGTTAAAACATTAAAAGGTCTTGGTATATTTAATTATTGGGGAAAGTATCACGGCACCTTATAAGCTGTCAGTCCAAGCAATCCAGGGCTGTCGGACTCCTGGACTCCCATCGAACTCTGGCGAATCTCCTGCCAAGCCACAGGTAATTCTACCTGCCTTATATAACAACTTATATTACTTAACAGGGTTTAGATTACAGGTGGTGTAGGCACCCTTGGTCTGGGGCTCTTTCCCCAGGACAAATCAGGCTACCGGATAAGGCAGGCCAGGCTCATTGGCTGATATCCTGCCAGGGGCCCGCTGGTTGTTCTGCCAAGCCACTGGCTGCTCCACTGGCCTAATCTTACAGTTTATACTCATTAATAAATACAAATGATAAATTGCAGTTTCACCCTTCACCTCGAGTTCTGGCGGTCAGCCAACATAATTTCTACCCAATGTTTTAAATGTTAAGATAAAAATTTGTTTAAGGGCGACAGCTCTTTTCAATTAATTGCTGACAACCAAATGTAACTTTTCTGCCTTACAAGCTTCAGCTATGTGGATAAATCAAGTCATATAATTTAAGAACTACAACTTGATAATATTCAAAATAAAGTTATTACATTGTTCCAAGGACTGACTCCTTATGTCAACAGCCAAGTTTTTAAAGATTTCTCCAAGGGGGACCAGTCATCTGAGAAAGAAAGGCTCTGGATCTTTCCTGGTGAATTAGTGCTCCCCAAGATCTTGGTGGGACATCCAAATGTAAGGAATGGGTCAAGGAATGGATTCCTAAACCCAAATGTGGGGCGACCAAGGAATCACCAGGAACTCGAGAACATTGCAAAATGCAAGAGGATTTTATTAATCAGCATGCTGAGGTCATCCTCAAAGCTTCTCCATTTAAGGAGAAGGAGTTCATCTAAGAACAAAGTCAACAGTGCTAATAGGTTACTTTTCCTTCTTTTCCTTGATGTTTTCTGCATTCATGCTCTCTGTTCATTGTATGTGTGAGAATTGTCACATTGATACATCTATCTTTTAGATTATATATCATGATTAACAGGTAGTATTATTGGCTCCTAAGAAAGCCACTTTCACACTGTCTTTTTTTTTTTTTTTTTTTTTTGGTTTTTCGAGACAGGG
>CAJQZJ010033979.1:1706116-1729038 GCA_907164525.1 Lophiomys imhausi | reverse complement strand
TTTTGGTTTTTCGAGACAGGGTTTCTCTGAATATCTCTGGCTGTCCTGGACTCGCTTTGTAGACCAGGCTGGCCTCGAACTCACAAAGATCCGCCTGCCTCTGCCTTCCAAGTGCTGGGATTAAAGGAGTGCGCCACCACCGCCCAGCTCACACTGTCATTTATTTATGAAGAACCTACCTGACTCCATTTTGAAGGCAGGAACCTTTATGCTGTATTGTTAAAAACAAATTTCCATTTACTGTAAGAACTGAGTTACTGTTTTTAAGTCTGTTTCCAGAAGTCTGACCTGACCCAAACCATGACCTTAACTTGTTCTTGAGAACACCTTGACCATCCCTAATCACATGGCTACCATGGGTGTCTTTTTGAGATTTTTTTTTCTGTATTTCCTTATTGCCTCATTGTCTCCCTTCCATAAAAGTGCTTGGCAAATACTTGTAATTTTACTCCTTAAAAGGGGTCCAACAAATAGATTTTAAATAAAGCTGCTCTCTTTAACCTGACTTAGGAGGCAGTACCTCGCTAGCTCTTGGGTGCATCTCAAGATGCTTTCTTTAAATTTTGATCAAAATTGTGGTAGTGGTCTTACTTTCACCTAGCTCAAATAACACTTGATTTTTCAGTTAAGATCTTGTGGAATATGACAGAGAGGTTTCCTTCTGTCTTTTATAATAATCCATATATGTTCCTGCATGACTTTGAGCTAAGAATGCCCCAAATGTCTCTGCTTTACATTGTGACCACATTCAAAAGTAGATTTATTAACTGAGGATGTGTAGGAATAGGCAAAACTCTGTCCCAACCTGCAGGACAAACAACAGGGGCACTGGGAAGGGAGAGTGGGAATTTGAGAGGGATCAGAGATGGGAGAAATGAGGACAAGACAGGAGTCTGATCAAGTCCCTTTTAATGAAATTCAACCCTGAATATAAGCATGAGAAACAGGAAGGAGTGCTGAGGAAAGTAGGGCAAGGCCAAACCACAAAGCTGCACAAGAAGGCAGGTAACTAAGGCAACTATCTGTTCTCATTGATTCTCATGATTTCTCAGAACTAGGGCACTGGAGGAGGAAGAGGCAAACTGTTACATGTTATCAGAGAGGCCAAAATTGAAGTTAGGCCCAGTACTTTCCCACGGTCAAGATATCAGAGCAGCAATACAATGACTGGGCCAATGGCTCCAGACAAAACTCTACATGAACATGTCCAGATTCCCTAAGTAAAATCCCTATGCATTCTTTTTTTTTTTTGAGAAAATGCAACACTTTAGAAATGACTCTCATGCCTGCTACAGGTAAGAAATCTGTCTCATCTCTTCTGTCTTGGCTGTGGTAATGGCTATTTTTGGTAGTCAAACTGGCTAAAACCCAAAGAGCTGCAAACTCTTTTTAGTTGAGGGTTTTTTCTTTTTCTTTTTTCTCCTTTTTTTTTTTTTTTGGTTGTTTGTTTGTTTTTTGGTTTTTCGAGACAGGGTTTCTCTGTGTACCAAGCCTTGGCTGTCCTGTACTTACTTTGTAGACCAGGCTGACCTCAAATTCATAGAGATCCACCCACCTCTGCCTCCCAGAGGGGTTTTTCTTAAATTAAAAGCTTTTATAATGGGAAGACTCTTCTGGGTCTTTTGGGGTGATAAGGCCCACTTTTAATCTGGGCCATATCTTTTGGAGTCAGGCTATATGTAAATAGAGGACATTGAAGAAAGAAGCTTTCTATCTTTCCCTGATTGCCCTTAATCTGGGTAGCAAGTTTATTCCTTTACTGGCATTAGAGCTTCTTTGCAATTGTACGGTATACTGAAGACTAGATGAGCTATCCAGCCTCATGGACTGGACTACCTGATTCTTCAACTTTTAGTTGGTAGAGAGGCCTTGTTGGACTAGGTGGATGGACCACAGTCTATGAACCATTCTAATAAATCTCCTTTCTACATACATAGAGAGAGATTCATTTTATCAGTTCTGTTAATCTAGAGAACCTTCTAATACAGCTATGGTTTTTTTCACTTTAACACTCAGGAAGGATGCTAGCTAACAATGTTGTTTGTATAAGGTATTCGTCCCTGAACCATTTCTAAGTATTCAAGTTACCGTGGAGACCATACTTTCATATTTTCATTATATTTCACATGAATTTGCCAAGAGATTAACCTGGAAGAAAACTCCTATAGGAATGGAGAAACCATCCAGCTTTCTGGTGAGAGAAAGAAATATTTGTCATTGTTTGTGATCTATTTTCTGCTTTTCTCTCAGGGCTGTCTGAACTCCTCTAATCTACCAGGTTAAATGTAGCTGCTGTACACCTGACCTCTGCATGAAGTCACAGGTCCAACATTTTGTCCCTAAAATTTCTCCTTAATTGTTAATATTGTGGGCACCCTTCTACCTGTGGGACAGGAGAATCACTCCACCACATTGTGTAACAGGCAGTGCAAGCTAGCCACCTTGTGTCCAGGAGGAAGAGGGAGATTAGGAAGCGGGAGTGTCTACTGAGTGCAGGAAGACAGCAGTGTCAGCTATTGGAGGCCCGGGGCAAGTGCCACTGAAATGCAAATCTCTGCATTCTGTGCATGAGGCTGAAACCAGTGACAGGAAACACTGCTGTGTCCCTTCAGCACACTCTAATCCTAAGGGAGGTGCTCTTGTCACTCAGACCTCACTAGCCAATCAGACTCTCCATGCCGACCGCCAGTCAGAGGAGGGGGCGGGCTCTTCCGGGCGCAGTACTTCGGGCTTGGTTCGGAAGCTGGGTAAGTGCTAGTCGTTCAGTGCCTCTGCGGTAGCTGGGAGCGGTCCGCGGGCGAGCTTGGAAGCCTGGATATGGTGAGCGAGGGACTGCTGTCTGTGGAGGAGTGGGCGGCTGAGCCTTGGGAGCCCGTATGGTGGGCCCTCTCTGGGGCTGGGTGGGAAGTAGTGGCTAGATGTGGCGTCCTGTGAGGTTCTTCGTGGTCCTTGCAACTCCCTGGCCCCGAGTGGAAGCCTCTGAATAACTTTACTCTGTGGGCTGCAACTGTGCAGAGCACTGGGAACAGGGACTGTGTGGAGAAACATCCTTGTAGTCAACATCACCAGGCTTTGGCCGGAGCAGAGGATGGCAGATTGCCTGTTCAGAGATCCCTAGTTTCTCTAGTATTTCCAGAATTTCTGCACGTCGTATTTAACATTTAGGAGTGAGGTTCATTTGGAATTAATTTTGTGGAGGTGTAAATGGAATCTCATGTATTGGATAGCACTCCACTACTAAGCTGTGATGTCGAAGAGTAGAATTGACGACGTAAAGGGTTTACCAATGCCTAGGACATAGTAAGTCACACAAAGTAGAATTTAGCTAAGGGAGGGCTGCCTCAAAAACATCCCAAAGATGACAAGAAGTATGCTAACCAGGCTTGTTAGCGATGAGGCTCTAGGATGCACATGTTCATTCACAGGATTGTGTAGACATTTGGCTCCAAAGCATAACAAAGATGACGACTCTGACTTACAGGCAGCCCAAGTCTAAGCCAGTATTAAAGGGCAGGAGCCTTAACAAGCTGTTCAAGGGGCATTACAGGGTCACAACCAAACATTAAGGCCTGGTGTGCTATAAGGCCCAGTTTTCTTCTTGAGGAAAGCATAGTTCTGCCAGATGGGCAAGAAGACCTCAGGTGACAACTATTTGAAAAGGAAAAACACTGTTGTGTTGAGGGCTCTCCTAATCTAGCAAGACTTTCCTTGAGTCTTCATGTATGGAGAAGCAACACAGCTTCTTCTCAAACCTAGGAACGTACATGGCAGATCCAATAGCAGCCTGGATTGACCCAGTTAAGTCAGGTTAGAGGTTTGTGACACAGGGCACTCTCTGTCTGTAGCTGTGAGTGACAGGTTATAGATCTCAGCAGCTAACATTGTGCACAGAGCAGAAAGAGAGGGACAGGAAGGAGGGTGAGAGCTTTCCTGCTTGATAGCAGTTGGAATTACCAATGATAATCAATGGTAATCAATTAAAGATTATTAAAAAATGTCCTGATGGCCATTTCTTAGGTGCACAGACCAGGGAGTCAAGAATCTGAATAAATAATTGAAGGTATTTCTAGAAACCAAATTGCTGTAGTTACACTAGTTCAACCAAAACAGAAGATCTGGACAAACTGATCTGGCCATGTCTAACAGGACTGTTGTTTTTCCTGGATGAAAATGAGAGAAAGGTATGAATAATCTTTGGTGTGCTCTCATACAGATCTCTAGTCCTTGGAGCACATGGGGCCATAAAGCTGGTTTTAACTTTAAAATATAATTTTTGAAATGATGATTCCATAATTTCCAAATTATTTTTCCTCCCTCCCGTATACTCCTCATTGTATTCAATTTCATGGCCTCTTTTTGCTTTAATTGTTGTTACTGTTTGAATTTGACCTAAGTTTGGCTGCAGGACTTCCCAGCTGTGAGCCAAAGAAATGACTCCACTGGACATTGAGTATGAAATGGAATGTGCACACAAGAGACCCCATGTCTTGGAAGAGGAACAGGAAGTGTGACTGGAAGAATATCTAGTAAAATACAAAGTTTCCAGTCTAGGGCCTGTCTGCTCCTAGGGTGGAAGGGCAGAGCTAGGAAGGCCTGAACTGTCTGAGTCTTTTAATTTCTGCATACCCAGTAGGGGAGCTGTTACTATCCTGAGCCAGCTGGTTGGCTCTAGCTTCAGGGAGACTCTGGGAATACCTAGCAATCAGAAGCACCAGTGGAAGGTAGCTTGTGGGATCCTTCCAGGATTCTCCTCTCATGCTGCTGTAGGGAGCTGTGAGGGAGATCATCAGCCAGACCCTGGTGAGTGTGAGGGCCACTGTCCACAGGTCAGAGGGAGCACACCAGTTATTCTGTCAAAGCTACTGGTGCAGAGATGGACCTTGAACAAGACTGGTTCTGAAGGTCCACATGGCATCCTGAGAAATGGCCCTTGGCCTCTGGGCCTACCTGAGTGTGGATTACCTGGGGAGAGGGAGGCTCTGCAGCACTGGCTGTGGGAGTTGGAATGCTGTTGTAGGAATAAGGTTATTGTGTAATTCAAATACTGATTTCTATACCCGTATCCCTATTAGAATCTCCTGTCTGAATGTTGGATAAACACTGATCCCCAATTGTCCCCTGATATGCCAATAAAGCAGCTTTCAGCCCATCACTAAACTTGGGAGAGAATAGGGCTGGACTCCCTGCCCTCTATTGGAGGAGGGGTTAAAGAGAGGAAGTACAGGGACTGAACCAGAGAGGCCAAGGCAGGAGACAAGGCAAGAGCCAGCTGAGGAAAGCCACAAAGTGCAATTATCTCTGAAATTTATGATGGGGGAAAGTGATTAGTTTAGTGGGTTTCGAACAGAGTAATAACTTCTCAGTTTTTGTTTGTGAAGCCTGTTTAACAAATAATATGATAGAGCCTCAATTATTTGGGTGATAGCCTGGTTAAGAGGTAAACTGAGAAACAAACACAATTATATAAAGTTACATCAATATGCCATGGTACTTGTAACATCACTATCCAGTGTGCACACACAGGCATTGCTTTTGGTGTGTGGTAGAAAGACAGACTGGAAAACTGACATTCTGGTTTCTAGAAGTTCTGAATGTTGCATTCAACTTTCAGGTTTGTCTTATAAGTGTTAGAAATGGTTTAGAAATGTTTAGAAAAGAAGTGATAGGCATCATCCTTCAGCAATACTTGATTAGAATCCTAGGGCTGGAGAGGTGACTCAACTCTGGGCTTATTGCCAGCTTGATCCAGGTAGAAGGCAGAGCTCCAAGAGCAGTGCCAGGTTAGAGTAGCCTTTGTTGTTCCAATTTAGCTGCTTTTCTCTAAAAAAAATTCCTTGAAATGAGTTAAAACTAAGTTAAGAGATAAACGGCCAACAAGTGAAGTTTGACCTTTTCCTCAGAACATGAAATACAGAAGAACAATCAAACAATTAAAACTACAGACATAAACTGACAGACATAAACAGACAGGGGCACCAAGGACAAAACAATGAACGTAAGAGACAAACATTGACAAAAAACACTGGTTTCAAAGACAGAGGACCTCTCAAGAGTCCTAGCCAAATGTGAAGGGGTGGACTGCAACCTGCCCCCCTTCTGAAGTCTGAAGGAGATTTGTAACCCCCCCCCTTTCACCAAGTCCAAAGGGGTGAATGTCAACCTGTCCCCCTTCGTCAAATGGAGAATTGGAGCATCCTCCTCCTGAATCAAGAGTAATGCCACATCCAACTTCTCTGAGTCACCAAGTGTCTAGACCATACCAGAAACAAGACTAAACCAAGAAACCAAGAAAAGAAAAAAACTTACCTCCTCATGGAGGAGCTGGCTAGTTTGGTGGCATTCATTTATTAAACTGAGGGCAAACTGAGTGTAGAGGGCCATCTTGGTGGAGCCAAAACCTCCAAATGTTAGAGTTCGATCTCAGGGGGACATCCAAATGTTGTAGTCCAAGAATAGCCATACAAACCACTCAGTCACCAATCTCAGTCAGATATTAATGGTTTATTGAACACACACCGTAAGATTGATCATGGCCAGCATGGCCAGGGTCACAGAGGGGTCTCGGAGCCTAACTGTGACATCAATCTGCTTCCAAGGCAGGCTTTTTATAAGAAAAACTGAAACCAGGTAACAACCAGGTAACCAGGTATAGGAAACAAACTGCATCTAGGTAACAACCAGGTTTGTGTATGAAACAAACCACATCCAGGTAACAATCAGGTAACCACATATAGGAAGCAAGGAGATGGCAGCACTACATCATTTTGACTAGTTAGATAAAGCATTTCTAACTGACTTTTAATTTGATTGGCCCCAAGTGGAACTGTAGTTGGGAATTCTTCAGAGTGTCAAGGTAACAATGAAATAAAGTAACAAAATATGAGTAATTTCTTATAACTAAAATGGAGACTGAAGACAAAAATAGCTGCAGTTAATGCTAAGAGCTAAGGCATGTCTTAACAAGGACCCTGTATAGTGCTACTCTAGATGGCTTGAAAACAGAAAGCAGAAAATGAAAAGCTAAATGGCTTAGCTGAAATTGGCTCAATTCTGATTATGATTATAATTTTGGTATTTTATATTTTATTCCTAATAGCCATAGTGACTTTTCTGTACCTGCTCAAAGAAAAAACCTTTAGAGATATGGGAAAAAGAAAAATATGAAAAAATGTATTGATAAGACACAAGCCTTAGAAGGAAAATTAGAATTATAAATGAGAATAAGAAAAGTACTCAGACAGAGGAATTTAGGCAAGCCTTAGAAAGACCTATAAATGAGAATAAAGAAAATTCTCTGACACAGGATTTTAGACAAGAACCTATCATGCCACTGCACAATGAAACTGAAAGTGGGCACCCCTAGAACACACCTTTAATCCAAGAGCTTTCTGTACACTAGATTAAATAAAGTTAACCCTAGATCAAGAGATAGAGTGAGAAACCAGCTGACAGGGATTAAACAGAAAGGAGAGACGCTGAGCTGAGGGGTATTTAAGGCAGCATGGAGAAGGAGTAGGGAGTTCTTCCTTTTGGTTTTCTCCTTCAGAAGGTTTTCTCCTTCAAGGCTTCTTTTACTTTGGACTTTTTCCTCTAGGATTTTCAGCTGAAGCGAAATGTGAGCTGGGTCCTTTCTCTGCCTCTCTGAGCTAGCAGGCTTTCACCCAGCATCTGGCTTCTGAGCCTTCATTGGTAAAATTAAATGACTGGGATATTTTAGTTGTTAAAAACAACATCAAGGCTGGATGAGGCAACTCAGTAAAGGGAAAAGGGTCCCATGAACAGGCAAAAGAGACACCACTACTCCCACCCCCACTGTTAGGAGTTCCACAAAAACTCAAGCTGAACAATGATCATTTCATTGACTTTTTAAATTGTCAATCCTATTTGGTTCAACCCTAGGTCTCTGAGTCATCCATGTTAGGGTTCCAAGTCTTCCTAGCAGTGTCAGTGCATGGGTTCCCTCTCATAGCTTCACTGCCAAGTTAGGCCAGTCATTAATTGGCCACACCCACAAGCTCTAAGGCACTACTTCCCCAGCATATCTTGCAGGCAGGACAGGTTGCGGGTCTGTGGTTTTTGTGGCTAGGTTGGTGTCCCAGTCCTACCACTGGAAACCTAGTGTGGTTACAGAAGATGGTCTGTTCAGGATCCATATCCTCCATTACTATGAGACTTTACTAGGGTTGCCCTCAGGTTCTAGGGAGGTTCCACTAAACTAGGTTTTCACATTGGCCCATAAATGCCCAGCTATTCCAGTAGTCTTTTCTCATACTCTTCCTTTGTCCCTCCCTTCCCCACCTGATCCATCTTGTTCCCATCCCCACCCCCAGTCCACCTGAAAAATCTATTCTGTTTTCACTTCCCAGGGAGATACTCTCCCCATTTCCCCTATCCACCACCACCCCACAGCCCTTCTTATTACTTAGCCTCACTGGGTTTGCGGATTGTAGTGTGATTATCCTTTACTTAAAAGCTAATATCTACTTGTGAGTACATACCATGTTTGTTTTCTGGGTCTGGGTTACTACACTGATGATGATGTTTTCTATTTCCTTACATTTGCCTGCAGATTTCATGATCCTATTTTTTCTAACAGTTGAGTACTACTCCATTCTTTAAAATACCACATTTGCTTTATCCATTCATTGGCATCTAGGTTCTTTACAGTTTCTGTCTAGTATGAATAAGGCCACTATGAATGAAGTTGATATTGATATATATGAATACAGTTGAATGTGCAATGTCCTTGTGGTATATGCTCAACAGTGGTACAGCTGGGTCTTGAGGTCTCGATTTCAAATTTTCTGAGGAACATATTGATTTCCATAGTGTCTGTAAAGTTTGCTCTTCCAACAGGAATGGAGGAGGGTACTCCACATCCTTCCTATAATGAGCTGTCATTTATTTTGTTGATATTAGCCATTTTGATAGATATAAAGTAGAATCTCAAAATAGTTTTGATTTGCATTTCCTTGAAGGCTAAGGAAGTTGAACATTTTAAGTGTTTCTTAGCCATTTGAGATTCCTCTATTGAGAATTCTCTGTTTAGATGTGAACCCCATTTTAAAATTGGATTGTTTAGTTTGTTGATGTCTAGCTTATTGAGTTCTTTATGTATTTTGAATATTATCCCTCTTGGAAGTGGATTTGATGAAAATCTTTTACCATTCTGTAGGCTGCCATTTTGTCTTACAGAAGCTTTTCAGTACCATGAGATATTGTAAGGCTGTAAAAATAAAATAAAATAAATACCACTTCCCTAGGAAGGCCTTCTCCTCCGTTCATGAGACCCTGACCTCATGACTCCTGGAGACATTCCACAGAACTCGGTCCTTGGGACTGTCTAAACTTACATAGCTGACTGGTTTGCTTCTACTCCCCTTTGATCCCTTATCCTCACTCCCCAATCCCCACCTGCGTCATCACTAAGATCCCCTTTGTTCCCTTATCCCTACCTGCAGCTATTGCCTAGGGGGCTAAAAGTTACTCCTTTATGCACCCACCTGTTTGCAGCTTGTATGCTTAAAAACTTCCTGAAAACTATTTTTGGCGGTTCAATCCTCCAGGGAGGCAGTCGAACCCCAGTGCATCGGCTTAAATATACCTCTTGTATATTGCAACGAATCTGGGACTCTGGTGGTCTCTGGGCATCGGGACCTCGGGGAACCCCCCAGCCCCCAGGTTCAACAGTATCATTAATTAATTGTTGATCTTAGTGCTAGCACAATTGGTATTCTGTTTAAGAAGTTGCCTCCTGTGTCAATATGTTCAAGATTATTCCCTATTTTATCTTTTATCAGGTCAGTGTGTCTGGTTTTATGTTGAGGTCTTTGTTGGACTTGATTTTTGAGCAGGGTGGTAAATATGGATCTAATTGCATTCTTCTATATGCATATGTCCAGTTAGACCAGTACCATTTGTTGTTGATGCTTTCTTTTCCATTATGTCTTCCTAGCTTTTTTGTCAAAAATCAAATGTCCATAGGCATATGGATTTATGTGTGGGTCTTTGATTTGATTCCATTGATTGATATGCTGTTTTTATTTCAATACAATGAGATTTTTATTACTATATCTCTGTGATACAGCTTGAAATCAGGGATGGTAATATCTCCAAAAACTGTACATAGTTGAGGAGCTGTCCTTGTGAATTGGTGAGGAATCATTTGGATGTATACCCAGAAGTGGTATGGCTGGGTCTTGAGGTAGAGCTGTTCCAAGTTTTCTAAGATATCACCAGACTGATTTCCATAGTGGTTGTACAAGTTTGCACTCCCACCAGCAATGGAGGAGGGTTCCCCTTTCTCCGAAACCTCACCAGCATGTGCTGTCATTTGAGCTTTTGATCTTAGCCATTCTGACAGGTGTGAGATGGAATCTCAGAGTCATCTTGAGTTGCATTTCTCTGATGATTAAGGATGTTGAGTATTTCTTCAAGTGTCTCTGAGACATTTGAGATTCCTCCTTTGTGAATTCTCAGTTTAGCTCTTTCTCCTTTTTTTATTGGATTATTTGGTTTCTTGGTGTTTAATTTCTTGAGTTCTTCATAAATTATGGCTATTAGCCCTCTGTCAGATGTGAGGTTGGTAAGGATCTTTTCCCAATCTGTAGGTTGCCATTTTGTTCTAGTGTCAGTGTCTTTTGCCTTTCAGAAGCTTTTCAATTTCATGAGGTCCCATTTATTGATCATTGGTCTTAGACTCAGCTTAGATCTGAGCTATTGGTGTTCTGTTCAGGAAGTTGTCACCTGTGCCAATGAGTTTGAGGCTTTTCCCCACTTTCTTTTCTATTAGATTTAGTGTGTCCAGTTTTTTGATAAGTCTTTGATCCACTTGGACAAATCCAGTCCTTTTGCTGAAGGTATTATCTACTGTAGGGGTTCCCTGGTAGAATTTTTGGGATCACTTATATGTACTATCACGTAGTCTGCAAATAACAATACTTTGACTACTTCCTTTCCAGTTTGTATTTTCTTGATCTCCTTCAGTTGTCTTATTGTTCTAGCTAAAACTTCAAGTACTACATTGAATAGATGTGGGCATCTATTCTTGCTTCTTATTTTAGTGGAATTGCTTTGAATTTCTCTTCATTAAAATTTGTTGTTGGCTATAGGCTTAATGTAAATTTCCTTTATTTTGTTTAGCTATGTGCCTTGTATCCCCAATCTCTCCAAGACTTTTCTCATGAATTTTGTGAAAGCCTTTTCAGCATCTTATGAGTTCATAATGTTTTTTTTTCTTTCAGTATGTTGATATGGTGGATTGATTACATTGACAGATTTTTGTATGTTGTACCATCCCTGCATCTCTGGGATGAAGCCTACTTGATCATGGTGGATAATGGTTTTGAAGAAAATTTTGAATTTAGTTTGCAACTGTTTTATTGAATATTTTTGTATATATATTCAAGAAGGAACTTGGTCTATAATAATCTTTGTGGAATTTTGTTTTGTACTTTGGGCCTCATAAAATGAATTTTTCAGTATTCCTTCTGTTTCTATTTTGTGGAATAATTTAAGGGGGGTTGGTATTAGCTCTTCTTTGAATGACTGATAGAATTCTGCACTAAAGTTGCCTGAACCTGGACTTTTTTGGTTTGGAGAATTTTTATGACTACTTCTATTTTCTTAGAGAATATAGATCTATTTAAATTGCTTATCTGATCTTGATTTAACTCCAGTAAATTGTATCTATCAAGAAAAGTATCCATTTCTTTTAAAAATTTTCCAGTTTTGTTGTGTACAGGTTTTTAAAGTATGACCTGATTATTTTCTGGATTTCCTCAGTGTCTGTTGTTATGTCTTTCTTTTTCATTTCTGATTTTGTTAATTTGGAATTTCTTTCTTTCTCTTTTAATTTGGATAAGGGTTTGTTCGTCGTGTTGATTTTCTCAAAGAACCAACTGTTTGTTTCATTAATTATTTACAATGTTCTCTTTCATTTATTTTTGCCCTAAGTTTGATTATTTCTTTCAGTCTATTCTTTTTGGGTGTGCTTACTTCTTTTTGTTGTATAGCTTTCAGGTGTGCTGTTAATTTGTGATATGAGGTCTTTCCAGTTTCTTCTGTAGGCACTTAGTAGTATGAAGTTTCCTTTTTGTACTGCTTTCATTGTGTCCCATAAGTTTGGATATGTTGTGTAATCATTTTTTATTGAATTCTAGGATGTCTTTAATTTCTTTCTGTATTACTGTCTTGACCCAATATTAATTAAGAAGAGAGTTGTTCAGTTTCCATGAGTTTGTACACTTTTTGCTATTGCTGTTATTGTTGATATCCAGGTTTAATCTGTGGTCATTTGATAGGAGAGTGGGGGTTATTTCAATTTTCTTGCATCTGCTGAACCTCGCTTTGTGAGTGAGTATGTAGCTAATTTTGGAGAAAGTTGCATGAGGTGCTGAGAAAGGTATTTTCTCTTGTGTTTGGGTGAAATGTTGTATAGATATTTGTTAGGTCCATTTGGTTTGTAACATGTTAGCTCTAGTTGTGGGCTTGTATGGTGATGAGGAGGGGAGGGTGTTGTTTTCAACAAAATCTTAATCATTTAATTTTACCAATGAAGACTGGGGAGCCAGATGCTGGGGTGAAAGCCTACTAGCTCAGCCAACATCCCGGAAGAAATGCTTCTTCCCACACCATCTCAAAAAATGATCAAACTCAATGTCTCTCACTTACACTTCCTTTGCACCTCTCTATTCATCCTCCTGAAATTGGTGTTCCTCTTATTATATCCAGAACAATCCAACTAGTTCTTGTTATAAACCGAAGTTATTTGTTTTGGGGGTATTTGTTTTTTATTTCTCCCCCAAAATTACAGCAAGCTCTTTGCCAATGTAATAATGCCATAAAGCTCTGATATTTGAACTGAATCATAAGGGCTCTGAGCCACTTATTTTTCCTGACTTATAACTTCCCTTTCCTGATTTATTTTCATCAGTATTGAATTTAGGGGCTCCAGAAATTGGTGTCTTTTTAACTATACAAGGGAGAATCCAATTATTTCTTTTTACAAACCGAAGTCTCTTGCTTTTGAGGTATTTGTTTTTAATCTCTCCCAAAAATTACTATGAGCTCTTCACCATTGCTCACTTTTTATCCTTAATGAGGCAATTTCAGCATTAATAAGTAGTACCGCAATTTCTGCTGAGTCTATTCCTGCTAACTGATGAAATATCAGTTTTCCTTTCAGAATCAATTCAGAAACCTTTTCTATATAGGTCTTTAATTTTTTATTTTGTTTGTGTGCTAAAATATCCATTATAAGTTATTACTTTTCTCTCTGCATAAGAATTCTTCTGGGACAATGAGTAGATGGCAAAATAACTAAAATGCAATTAAGGTTTGGATCCAAGTGATCCACATGTGCATCCTATAATTTTTTTTCTACCAGAGTCAATTCTCTCTCAGCCTCAGCTTATAATTTTCTTGGACTATTTAAGTCCTTGTTACCTTGTCATGTTTGAAATAAGTTACTTAGCTCTTGTGTAGTTAATCTAATTGTGAGCCATAGCCAGTTAATATATTCTAACATTTTTTTGAAAGTCATTAAGAGTTGTAATTGATCTCTCTTGATTTGTGCTTTCTATGGTCGAATTTTCTGGAAATTTATCTTATATCCTAGATAATTGATAGAATCTCCTCTTTTTTTTTTTTTTTTTTTTGGTTTTTCGAGACAGGGTTTCTCTGTGTAACAGCTCTGGCTGTCCTGGTCTCACTTTTGTAGACCAGGCTGGCCTCGAACTAACAGAGATCCGCCTGCCTCTGCCTCCCAAGTGCTGGAATTAAAGGCGTGCGCCACTACCGCCCGGCTCCTCTTTTTTTTTTCTTCCAGGAACAATTTGTAATCCTCAGCGAGGCAGAAATTCTCTTTACTTCATTAAACATTTTCTCTAAGGTATCTGTATCAGAACCAACCAGTAAGATATCATCCATATAATGGCAAATTATAGGTTGAGGAAACTGTTTATGAATTATTTCTAATGACCATTGTACAAAAGATTCGCACAAAGCAGGCCTGTTTAACATACCTTGTGGTAAGGCTTACCAATAATGTCTCTTTATTGGGCAACCATTATTGTAAGTAAGTACTGAGAAAGTAAACCTCTACCTATCATGCCCATGCAAAGGGATTGTGAAAAACCAATCTTTTAAATCAATTACCATCAAAGGCCATGACTTAGGTAATAAAGAAGACAATGGAATTCCAGGCTGTCGAGAGCACATTGGCTGATTCATCTTATTTATGCCTCTTAAATATGTTAACATTCTGCATTTTCATGATTTCTTTTCTTTTCTTTTTTTTTTCTTTTTTTTTTTTTTATAACAAGCACAGGAGAATTCCATGGGCTGGTAGGTTCTTCAATGTGTTGAGCATTTAGCTGCTCCTGTATCAACTCTTCTAGTACGTGTAATTTTTCTTTTGTTATAAGCCATTGATCCACCCATACAGGTTTGTCAGTTAACCATTTTAAAGGTAGGGCAGTTTGTACATTTACAAGATAAAGACCTGCCATGTTCTGTTAATAGACATCCTGGACAGTCTGTGAATGTTCTTGACAATATCTTTTAATACTTTCCTCAGAAGCATTCCTTATTGTATGGTTTGTTTCCGAGACTGGAGGAATGTTAATCTGTATTTTCCATTGCTGCAACAAATCACATACCCATAAATTCATAGGTATGTTTGACACATATGGCTTTAATTTTCCTATTTGTCCTCTGGCCCTATATATTTGACCCATCTTGTACTTTGTTTTACCTGAGATAAAGTTCCAATTTCTAGGAGCTGAATATTTACCTCCTGAAGAGGCCAATCTAAATGCCAAGATTTTGGTGAAATTATTGCTATATTTGCTCCTCTGTCTACTAAACCTTCATTTTAAATGCCATTTATTTGATTTTTAGTTTTGGTCTCTGATCATTTATAGCAGTTTGCCAAAATACATGTTTTCTAGTCTCTCCTGAAATTTTTGTTTGTCTACTGAAATTGTTCTGTCCTTTATTACACCCATAGCAGTGTTGTTTTTAACAACAAGCATTTAATCTTTTAATTGCTCTGAGGATGAGTTTCTCTGATGCTGACAGGGAATCATTGCATTGAATTTGATCTCAGGGTCTGCCGGAGGCCCCCTAGGGCATTTCCCAATGACAAATGGTTACCCTGATTGCCCCTTGCTGATCTGCATTCTTTAGTCCAGTACCAGCCTTTGCTACACTTTATGTATACTCCAGAAGGCTGGGGATTTACTTTTGGATTATCTTTAGGAAAAACATTCATTCTAGGAATGTCTTACTTACAATACCCTTTCAGAAGACCTGGCTTACCACAATTAAAACATCTGACATTTTGATTTTCTCAAAATATCAATACCTCTGGTCTTACTTCATTGTTCTATGGCCTTAGCTTCCTCTTTCCACCAAGTTTGCTGTTATAACTGAGGACCAGCTTCCAATATTGCTGTTGCCAAATCTTTCCAGTCTTGGGGCATAATTCTGTTCTGAGTTGCTCATGAATTTATATCTGGTTCATGTAAGATACATGCATACCATAGGAAATGATTGCTTCTATAAATCTCTTCAAATCTACTGTCTATAGGATTTCATTTAACTTCTTCATAACCTTGGGGGTTCCTATTGTCTCCTGGTAGGTTTCCTATGGTAACTGAATACATTAAAGTTGGTTTTCTAACAACTTTGGGTCATCTCTCTTCAGTTTCATCATGCAGTGGCACAGTAGGGTCTTGTCTAAAATCCTCTGTCTGTGTCTGAATTTTTTTTTAAATTTTCACATCTAAGGCTTTCTAAGGCTTGTCTAAATTCCTCTGTTTAAACCTTTTCTGTGAGTATTTTTATTATTTTCATTTTTAAGTCTAAGGATTATATCATTTCAACCCACTTTTCATTGGTCACAAAAAACCACTATGGATAGTAAGGATAAATATAAATTACCAGACAAATAGTAATTATAATTGACATCATGGAAATCTCAATTAAGTCATTTATCTTTTTATATTCTGTTTCTATTTTCAAGTCATCTAAAGTAGCTCTATAAAGAATCCTACTGGCTTGTAACATGGTATTTCCCATCCTTAACTCTCTCTATGAGGACTTCCCAGGTGATTTACCAAATCTGATAGCTTCTTAGTTTGTCCGCAGCTGGTGTGATTTCTCTGTCCATGTGGTCATGCCAAGTGTTGACCACACTTGGCATATTGTTTTAAACAAAATCTCAATCCTTTGATTTTACCAATAAAGTCTTGGGAGCCAGATGCTGGGGTGAGAACCTGGTAGCTCAGAGAGGCAGAAAAAAACACCCAGCTGACCTTCCTCCTCAGCTGATTTCTCAAAAGGAATCCTCCTTCCCCATGCCATCTCAAAAAAAAAACAAAAACAAAAACAAAAAAAACACCCTCAAACTGAATGTCCCTCTCTTCTACTTCCTATATGTCTCTTTGTTTGTTCTTTTGACTTAGTCTTACTCTCTATGTTTTTCTTATGTTCATTCCCTGTCAACTGGTTGCTTGCTCTACCTCTTGACCTATGGTTGAGCTTATTTACTTCAAGCAGAAAACTCTTGGATTAAAGGTATGTGCTAGGGCTGAGCCAAACCATAACTAGAAACGGGTTTTTCTAATAACACAATCTTGGTGTTCACAGTATGATCAAGTATCCTGCAACATTTAGCTTTGTTAAACTGTGAAAGACTTTTAGTTTATTGAATAAAATGTACTGTGGGGGTTGGGCAAGGTGCCTAACATGTATTCTTTTCTTGAGGTGACCTGAGTGCAGATCTCAACATCCAAATTGAGAGGCTCATAGCCACCTGCTACTCCAGATCCAGGGGATATGACACCTTTTTCTCTGATGTGTCACCATAAACACATGGAAGACATCCTCTCCATTCTCTAACACACACAAACATAAAGGTGTGAATAAACTTATTTTCATAGTGTTATTGACTTATAAAGCAATTAGAGCAAAAAAAATTCCTTTAGGTTTAGAATACAAATCATACACTATTTCTTTAAAAATCTGATCCTTTCCTTTATCATAAGAGAAGTAGATACTTTCAGTAGTCAAAACTATTTTCTACATTGTTAAAATATCAGAGTTCTTCAAGCAAGTCTGTCCAATTTTGGTAGAACAGCCCTCCTTGCCTAATCTATTTTCTTTCCTTTTTTTTTTTTTTTTTTTTTTTCGAGACAGGATTTCTCAGTGTAACAGTACTGCCATCCTGGAACTCTCTTTGTACATCAGGCTGGCCTAGAAATCACAGAGATCCTTCTGACTCTGCCTCCTGAGTGCTGGGATTAAAGGTATGCACTAGTATGCCTAGCTCCGGTCTATTTTCTGTTAACAAAGGAGGGAACTGGAGTACACAGCATAACTGCTGACCAATGATTTCTTTGACTTTGACTTTGATTAGAATCTTGTAGTTCTTGTTTAAGGGACTGTGTTATATTTGTTGGTGTGTCTTTGTGTCTCCTTTTATCAGTGTACTCATCTATGTTGTTTGATTTTATTAATTACATATGTAGTTATATTGTTGCTTCTCTGGAAAGTGATGGACCTTTACCTATTTTTGTATTCTGAAAATTGACGATATTATGGTATGAGTTCCTTCAGTTTTTGTTTGGGGGCTTTCTGTGGAGAAACAGTTTTAGTTTTTTATCTTTGAGGCTCCATTATCCTTACTTCTTGGCATACCTGTGTTTTCTAGTTGTTGCTATTATTTCAGTGTTTGCTACTTAAGTGATTAATATGGTTAATACATTGGTTTTGGATTTTAAAACCTATATATATATATATTATTGTCTCTGTGTCCAAGTTAGATTCATCTGTCAATATGACTTAGCCTAGAGTCATCTGAAGGAGCATCAATTGAGGGCATGTCCAGATGAGAATGGCTGGTTGCTATGCCTTTGAGACAATGTATTGATTGAGTGATGAGGTAAGGCTCTTTCACAGAGGGTGGCACTATCCTTAAGCAAGTCTGGGCTGAATAAGAGTGCCAGATGAACATGAGACAGTGACCAAGCATGAGAGATGACCAGGAAACAATGTTTCCACCATGGGTTTTGCCTTTAGTTCCTAGATGAGTTTGTATCCTAAACTTCCACTATGATGAATTATGATCTGGCAGTATGAGCCAAAGAACCTCATTCATTATCTGAGTTGCTTTTGGGTACAGCAACAGAGAAGCAAGTTAGAACAAAAAATTGTACCCCATAAGTGATTTGTTGCTGAGAACAACCTGGGAATGTTGTCTTTTGGGGGAATGTGGAAGATAACAGTACTTGAGTTGTCAAAAGCCATTGAAAGCTGTACACTGAACTTAATCAGCTTTTCTGGTAGGACCTGGATATGCGAGTGTTGAGAGTAGTACAGACATTGGAGGTTGAGGCCATAGGATTTCAGTGGGAAATAGACTCCCTGAAAAATTAAGCTGGAGACCTTTTGTGTGATATTTTGGCTCAAACTCTTGATTATTGAGTAATTGAGTAAGATTGAATTAAAAAATAATGGAGATGACTTATTAGATGAAATATTGATTTTGTTGCATAGTTATTACTGATGACTCATATAGGTCGGTGGCAAAAAGGAACAACAGATGGGGCAAAAAGATATAAAAAGTTTGTTGTATGTAGAGAAAAACAGCACTAAGTAGTTTCAGATGGCAGTCAAGTGCTAAAACAGAGGCAGGAAATTTGCACCATTCAAGAGAAGACCCTTGCTCTGCATTGCATTGGAAGCTTAGGAAGGTGCCCTAATGAAAAGACTCCCTTCAGCTCAGCCTTCAATTTATGGAAAAAACAGGCAAAGCCATTCCTAGCCTCAGGAAGCAGCTTCACACAGAACTTGCTACAACTGTGGGCTTAGTGTGGTAGGGTCCATCCCAGTCTAGAAACTAAACTTGACAGGATCCCCTTTGTTGTACTGGTTCCGGAAACAAAAAGGAAGCTAAATTTTAAGGTCATGGATTTTTCTTCTGTGGTTTCAGTTCAGCAATGTTGCACTCATTTATGTTTGGCAGAGTGAGAGCCTCAGTGAGGAGACTAAGAGTTCATTTCACGGAGCTGTGAAGATGAAATCTCATTTGCATCCATAAGATGTTGAGATACCTAAGGTATAAGATACATGCACAGAGAGCTGCGTGGAAGGAGGGGGGAGAGAGAGAGGGGGAAGAGGGAGAGAGAGAGAGAGAGAGAGAGAGAGAGAGAGAGGGAGGGAGAGTAAGAGGTTGCAGGAATAGAGCCATCTAAGCCCTTTGATACTGAAGCCCCATGTGTCTGAGACAGAGGTACAGGATTTGGCATTTGCCCTGCTGGGTTTCAGTCTTGCCTTGGTCAAATCTCCTCACTATGTCCTCTTTCCTCTCTTTTTAAAATGGGAATATGTATTCTCTGCTATTGTATGTTGGAAAGATATATTTTGTTTTCTGATATTACAAGATGCCACAGTCAACAGATTGCTTTGAGTGTCAGAAGAGACTTTGGACATTTGAGCAGTATTGGTGCTGTTATAGACTATGAGGATCTTTGAAGTTAAACACATTTTCTTCTTTGGATGACCATAAACCTATTGTGACCTGTGTCAGAAGTAATAGGTTGTATGAAAATCCTCCCAGATAGAATTATGTATTTGAATACTTGTCTCTCACTGGTGGCTCTCTTTGGGCTGCTTATGGAGTCTTTAATAGGCAGAGCCTTCCTATTTGGGGATAGGGTTTGAATATCTATAGCCTCACCCCGTGTCCAGTTCATTGTATCTATTTTCTTGTGGTTGAATCTGATCAGCCAGCTTCCTTCTTGTGCTGTCCTGCCTTCCCCGCGATTACAGACTATTGCTAAATAACATAAGGTACAGTAGAAACATCTTTGCTAAACCATTTTGATAGTCTGATCTTTAAATTTTTTTTTTGATTTTGTGTTTGAGGACAAGTTTTCTCTGTGTTACCCCAACTATCCTGAAACTAGCTCTTGAGACCAGGTTGAATTGATCCACCTGATTCTGCATTCCTAGTGGTACGAATAAAGGTGTGAGCCAACATGGCTGACATTTTTCTTTTTGTATTACATGGCTGGAATGTTTTTGTAGGATTTAAGCAATGCTGTTGTGCTGAGCTTGATCTATATTCCAGGATGGCAGGTATTCATGGCATTAATACTGTCTGAGCCTCCTAAGTCATTGGATTGAAAGTGCATGACATTCTTCTTACCTTTTGCATTTTAAAAAATAAATATATGCCTTTTGTCTGCATGCATGGATATTCACCATATGTTGTGTGTCTGGTGTTCACAGTAGTCAGAAGACGGCCTCAGAACCTCTGTACTTGGAGTTATTGATAGTTGCAAGCCCCATGTAAGTATAGAAATTGAACCCATCTCCTCTATAAGACCAGTAAGTGCTCTTAACTCCTGAGCCATCTCTCCTACCCTATGTTTTTTATGATCTACATATGCACTGTTTACCTTTCCACCTGTCCATCCCTAACTTTAAACATGCATTCTCTTTTAGTAAGATTTTATTAATCGTATGGTTTAAACTGAGACACTTCAGGTTTCTGGGATATGAATACAGAAATAGAGTGGATGCATAATTCTTTGTAAGAACTTCACTGAGACCTTTGGAGTTTTTGTATATGTTTTTGCTCATTTAGTTGGTTGGTTGGGTTTTTGGGTGGCAGGGTCTAAGTATGTACCTCAGGCTTTCCTGGAACTCATTCCATAGACTAGACTGGCCTCTAACTCAATGACATTCACCTTCTTCTAACTCCTGAGTGTTAAGATTAAAGGCATACACCAAGATTGTCCATCTTTTTTTTTGTAGTTAGTAATTGTTCATACAATTTCTCTGATATATACTCAGGACTCTTGATTTGTATGTCTCTGTCTGTATGTTTGTCAATAGACATTTCTCTTTCAAGGTGAACCTCTTTTTCAGTTTCCTTCTAAAATGACTTGGTGATTCCATTAGAACTTGTTTCATGGAATAAGTGTGGAATTATATGAATGATTGTCAAAGAAGTATACATTTATAATGTTGTCAGTATTATGCTTTCTGTTGTACGCATGTATGGAATATTTTAGGATGCAGTGACCTATGATGATGTGCATGTAAACTTCACTTGTGAAGAGTGGGCTTTGCTGGATTCTTCCCAGAAGATGCTCTACAAAGATGTGATGCTAGAAACCTACAGGAACCTCACTGCTATAGGTGAGACTTTTTAAAATATGGGGGAAAGGTTTTCTTGTTTATTGATAGTCTTCTGTAATTTCGATTGTGAACGAAGCAAAGTGTGCCAAATAAATCAACCATAGTTCAATGGTTCACTGAGGGTAGTAACTTAAATTTTGCACAATTTTCAATAATATATCATATATTTTCTGATAATATATTTTAGGTTACAAATGGGAAGACCACAATATTGAAGAGCATTGTCAAAATTCTAGAATACTTGAAAGGTAAGTTTGATTTCGAAGCTGATACAAATGTGCCTCTGAAGAAATTTTAATGTACCCTGGAAGTTTTAAGGAATAGCAATGGGGTAAAAAAGCCCAGTTTTAAGTGTATTGATGATTAGTAAATTCTTACAATGCCATGTAGCTCAATGTCAGGTAGCTGATCCATCTTTGCAAGGCATTCCTCTAAGAAACAAGACAAGGAAAAATGCCTTAGGAGCTATCATCATTTCAGTCATAGCCCAGTGAGAGCTAGGCTGTAGAACTGCCAATCTGTTTAGTTTAATACCACTCAAGTATCGCAAAAGACATACACACAAATGATAAGTGTATGTCCAAAACCTTCTAAAAAGCAAATGGTCCATAGTAAAGCTCATGTTACTCATATACTTGTAGCGACATACCAAAATTTAGTGAGATAAGCAGTTTATGAGAGTCAAGAAAGTTGTTGTGGAGAAACCTTAATCCTAATATTATATCTCTACAAAGATCAAAAAGTTAAACAATATGAATGCAATGTAGAAATCTTTTATTTGTATTCTTGCTCTAATAGGTATATTATATGTCACATTAGATACAAGTCATGTGAGCATAAGGGATTTGGAAAGTAGCAATGGACCCCCTCTCTCCTAGAAAAATTAGAAGATATGTAGTAGTGCCCATTTTGTGTAGACTTTGTGAATGTGATATAAGTTTACAATTAATTGTGTTTCCAACCTCATTGAGAATAAGTTAAAAAACTCACAGTACAGAAAAACCCTGTGACTAGAAGGAACATGGAAAGTCTTCTGTTTGTCCTATTTACTTTGCAAGTGTAGTGTGACTCGCATTAGAGGAAAATGTTATGAATATAATCACTATGGTAAAGCTCTGAGCTCTTCCAATTCTCTTCAAAGATGTGAAACAATTCACATAGAAAAAGGATCCTATAAAGGTAAACCATGTACTAAAGGCTTTAACCATCACAGGTATCTTCAAACACACAAAAGAATCCATAATGAAAGGGAACCCTATGAATTAAACAATGTAATTAAAACCTTAATATTTGATTCCTCTATACATTAAATTAGACCAAATTGAAAAATCATACAGATAAAAAGATTCATCAGTGAAATCAATGTCATAAAGTGTTCACACATACCATTTATCTTCACAGGCATGAAAAAATTCCCACTGAAGAGAAACCATATGAAAGTAAACAATGTAGTAAAGCCTTTGCATGTCACAGTAGTCTTTCACATCATGAAAAAAATCATACTGGAGAGAAACCCTACCAATGTAATCAATGTGGGAAAGCCTTTACACAACAGACTCATCTTCAAATACATAAAAGAACACACACTGGAGAGAGACCCTACAAATGTAATCAATGTGGTAAAGCCTTTTCACAACAAAGTCATCTCCAAAAACATAAAATAACACATACTGGAGAGAAACCCTACAAATGTAATCAATGTGATAAAG